>JAECUM010046120.1:0-32741 GCA_016617855.1 Megalonaias nervosa
ATATATATATATATATATATATATATATTCAAAATGATTAATAGTAAATTCCAGTGTTCTATTAAAGAATAAGTAAATGTTCTTTCTAATTGTATTTTATGGTTAGAAATTGATCGAAAACATAGCTGTGTTTGTTTGTTCAATAACGAAGCAAAACAACTAATTTGATGTAATTAATTAATGTAGGAACAAAAAAAAAAGTTGTACGGTTAGTTTGAGTAGGAAAACCCCAGAAAGAATATAAATGTTATCACTGAAATTCAATAACACAATGAAAAACAACTCCAGCAATACGTCAAAGAGAAAGAAATCTGGTCTTTCCATTCCCATAATTAGAGGGTATACAGTCGGACAATCCTCCTCGTCTTTAATATGGTAAAATAAATAAGGTCTATTCCTAACTATTACTTTTAGTCACGTAACAACTTGTTGTGCGCATACAGACAATTGCTTTTTCTATAGATTCAGTCGGAGGAAAAGGGTGGAAGACTTATGTTTCAAGAGAATTAAATTTTTGTCATACTTTACTCCAAGTAAAGTTTTGATCCAGAGATAAGAATAACATCAATCATTTTCATGTACGAAATTAGAATCAGAAGAACTGTAAATTTGCATTAAGGTAGCACTACACAGTTATCGGCTAAGGCAGCGGCCTCTAATGTACCATCTCAGTTTTGAAGTTATGAAAATAGAACTCCATAACTATTAAAATGCACAAATTTTCAAGCTTACCAGGGAATAAGTAGGGAAACATAATGAGTGAAAACACTGACACAACAAAGCTGATTCTTATATGATTATCCCTTTAAAGTCACACCAACCTTCTCCTCTCGACTCATGAATATCCCTGAAACTTACGATCCTCAATCTTATAATTAACCTATTCAAAACTGGAGATAATGCACATATAAGGTGATGAAACTGCGTCCCAGATATTACTTTAATTAAAAGGAAAGTGGACCATTAATAGACCGATTTCCCACAAAATTACTTACTATGACAGCTGTAGTAAACATAAGAGCAAAACAACAACAACAACCCCAACCCCCCCCAAAAAAAAAACTGGGCAACCGCTCATGTAACCTGTAGTCCAAAATTTAAACTTGAGCCCAACTCTCACAAACGTGCTTCTGCACTAAAATAGCCCCAGTATGCGTAAAGCACGAAGTAATGCCCTCCTGATACTACCGTAAAAAAATGAATGAGGACCATGAAGAATATGCATTGATATCTCCTGATCGGAAAATTACCACATTAGCAGTTACTAATTACCCCATTACCAGTTTCAAATTTACCCGATTACCAGTTACAAATCTACCCAGTTGTATATTTACCTATTACCAGTTACAAATTACCCCATAACCAGTTAACATTTTATCTCATTACGAGTGTTACCTCAGGTTTTTGTTCATTTATTACGCTTTCATTTAAAAAAGAATACATTTTTCTAATTAGAATTTTATTTTAAGGTATTATGTAGTATTATGTAGTGGTTAGTTGATTATCATCACATTTGATCCTCCTTATAGTCCATACCGATATGCGGCATCTATATAATGAATGACGTCATAACATGACTAAAATATGCTATCACTTCAGTTTAAGTTGCACAGGAAATGTCGACTACTGCTTCACAACTTCCGGTGATCTTGAGTCTGCAGATCACTGCCGATTTTGAAGAAAGTACACAAATTTTGTAGTTTTGACTCATCATGCTAATGTGATGTGTTCCTGGGCAAGGCACCCTACTTCAATAGCTTCGGTACAACCTTCTTATGTTACTTTACCGTAAAACAACAAACCAAACCAAACAAAAATCCTCAGCTCTACTGTTCCCACTACATATTAATTGTCTCATTTCACGTTAAATAATGTTTCCCTTGCACTCTAATTGCCCCATTTCACCCCTTAAAGTTTGCACGACTCCATGAAACTTACTTTTAAAAGTCTAGTTTGAATATTTTCAAACAGCAAATCTCTGCCATATGAATATCATTTTCTTTCACGAAGACACATGGTAGTGATCAGCCTAGTTATTTGTTTCAGAATGGAAAGCAAGATGGACATCTTTAGCAAAACGGACACTTTTGATTACGTCAGGGACAACATAATGATCAGGCCGGACATTGTTTACGATAAAGGACTAGATATCGATGATAAAATTTAGAATTTCATATTCTTGTAGAGTAGAAACAGACAAAAGCCCATTATATGGTTGTGGAATGGCACACAGTGGACAGCAGATTTAAAAGCAATTCCATTTCTGTCTTGCTGGAGTAATTGTATGTAATATTGGTTTCAGTATTGTTGACAATATTGACTGCTTCTGCGGTAACAACACTACACTGCTTGTGTATTTACCACTATAACTTCAAAAGTCCTGGGAAGAACCCCTGGATTGATGCACAAATAGCATGATATGCGATAAAAAGATTTTGTAGACATTTTAAGCATAATAATGATCAATGTTGGTGTTTCAGGTGCTGTTGTTACATCCTCCATCGAAACAGCCAAAGTCATTCGTGCCATGTTACCAAAAAGCATACCCCTGCTTCGACCGGTATCTTCTGCTCCAGACCTTGATCAATTGCCTAACATTCTTAAAACTTCAAGTCGTCCCAACGTTTATGCTCAGGTAAAACTTCCACACAGCTATTCCCTCGCAAGCTGTATGCCTCACTATGTTAGTAGCGATCAGAACAAAAGACAACTATCCATCACTAACACCATAGCGTCTAGAAAGTATAAAATAGTCAATAGAAAGTGTACGACACATGCTACCTACACTGTATGTCGTACAATCTTGTTACATCTTTGAGCTACCTTGTCGAAACGTTCTTGTGGTTCTTCGAAGACTATCTTGTTACATCTTTGAGCTACCTTGTCGAAATGTATTTGCGGTTCTTCGAAGAGTTGAAATCAAACACAGAACAAGAGGTATAACTGATTGAATCATTTGATGCATATTTAGATTACACATTCCAATATATGTTAGTTAATCAGTATTATGGGAGCACAATGCTTGCATAATCCTTTTCTGATATGATCAATCTTTAGATGTTACGTCCTCTTACAACTTGTCAAGTTGCTCATTCTCAGAAACGTTTTAAGAAATCTTACATGTGTCATGAACCAAATTTCTGATTCTGAGTCATTACCAACCAAAAATGACGTATTCGGAGTAACTTCAATACAAATAGGCATACAACCTCTGAGGGTTTGTTAGAGTATACATACAAGTTATACAGGAATATAAAAGATCCTGAAAATGGAGTGTATTCATAATGGTTTATTGGTTCATTGTTTGGGAAAATTATAATCCCGAACAATGAATTCTGAAAAACAAACTTGAAAAAGATACATTTCCATAGTTTCACAAAATAAATTGGTGACAGGTGAGTTCCACTGAATGATGTAGCCAAACGTTTGCATGAATCTAAAATGAAAAAAGAGGAAAATATGCATTGTCTGCTCTTCCTTACAGCAGAATAAAGGATAATAATGCTCAGATTTGAGAGAGAAATCTTCACATTTTAAAATGTATGTTAATCAGTTATCATGGACTCAACAAGTACATATAAAATGCAAAATAAATAAATAACTAAGATGAAATAACCTTCCAAAAGACAAAAAATGTGACGAAATAGAGAAACCAACAAAACGAAGTAGCTATAGGAAGCCGCCATCAGCGATATAAAGTGTACCGTAGGGTTTATTACTGGGGTTTTTCTTTGTTTTAAAAGTAATGGCCATGAAGCAAAGTCAGATTGACTGGATAATCGCTTGGTGTTTAACAGCACACCAGCACATGGAAGACTATTTAGTGTAAAGGCGATGGAAGAAAAGTGCCTTGGCTAGATAAACACCACTTGAACTGATCCGCGCTGGTGTGGGCAGTATTTGAACCTGCAACCCACGCTAATAACTTTTGTAGCACATTGTTAACATTACCATACATTCTGCTTTAATGGAATTATATAGAGATTGGTAATTTATAATTGTATCTAAAGGTACACACTTTTATTTATTTATAAATTATTAGAATTAGAATGCAACAATGGCCGATGATCATGTAAAATTAATAATTTTGATAGGGATTATTATAAAGTAGCAGTCACTCCATTGTGCATGCAGACACCTTTAGGTATCGATTCCGTATGACAGAACTATCCTACTCAGAAAAACGTATTAAATGAAACGCAGACAGCTAGTTTCAAATGAACTATTAAAGCCTTGCTTATATTTTTCCAGGCTTTTATAGAATTAATGAAATACTTGAGATGGAACTACATATCATTGATATACACCAACGACAGCCATGGGCGAAGCTACAAAGATCTCATTCACAAAGTGGCTTTCAAGGAGATGATCTGCATCACATCTGAAATCCCATTTACTCCTTTGGAAATGGTATCGAACAACATTACTGACAATATTGTTGGACAGTTGGCCAAAGACATGCCGACGGCAAGGGATGACAGTTTAGGTGTCGTGTACGTTGGAAGTTTATCCGGACTCGGGTTCCTTCTTGACCGGGTTTGCAATAAATCCAGAGGCAACCCTTTGCTTGTGTCAAATCTCCACTGGATTTTCGTAGGCGATTCAGGTTTTGACGGATCCGTATACGAGTTCAGAAATGCAATATATAGCAAACGATGTGTTGAATCAGTCAGCAGAATGCCATTATTTATCACTTTAACAGATTCTCTGATAGGTTACGACGATTTTCTTGCACATTTCAACGGCTTGTTGTTTAACTCCTCATACGATGGTCCTCTTTCTTCCTGGATTGAAGAGTATAAAACCTGGCATTGCAAGATGGGTGCATGTACACCGGATAAAATGCAGTTAAAACGTTTGGCTGATTCGATGTATAGTTTGGCAACAATGGTGAAAAACCATATTGAGTGTGTTTGGTTGGGTGGGTGCTCAAATCTGGATATAACTTCAGCTCCAGTGACGGCGGATTATCTCAGAAAAACAGTTGTTAACTATTCAACTATAGACCGATACCATCTTCCCCTTTCACTGCGGACGAGCAGATCATTTAAGTATGCTAATGACGGGTATATAGAATATCTCAGTGCAGGGGATGGAATCGAAATTTATGCTACAGAAGGGGCAAACTTGTCATATCTACAGGTAAATAGCAATATACTATTTCTTAGAAGAATACATGTTAATATATGTCATAATTTAGAGAAGAAATAAGCAGCACATTATGTGTGGTATACTAATTTCTAGCTCAACTCTACAAAGGAGGTAAGCTACTGTACTGCCATTGTCGTCAGCGTCGGCATCAGCACAGATAACGTTATATACATATGTACACCTTCACTGAATATCAGCCATTCTTTCTTCGGAGGTTTTGCTATAGACTGGAGTGGGTTTCACAGCACCTGCCACAAGGGAACGGGCTGAGGGGGTTGACTTTGCAAATATACATTAGTTGTATGTTCATGATAAGTGCATTTATTTCTGAATTTTGCACACCGTATAAATACTGTTGTACCCGTAACCAGGCAATTTAGTGGATGCATCTTTTTGAGTAATATACTCTCATCACAAACGTAGTCACTATGACCTACATTTCATGCTTCAACAAATTGCTAATGTTTGTGATTGATGTTCATTTCTACAATTCTGTTCATTCTAGGATCATAAAATCATATGACTGCATGAATCTCTGTTAGTACCACACCTGTACCACAAACGAAGGTGATTGTGATCTACCTTTCTCATTTTATTGGCTTGTGTTCATTTTTTGTGCCTAGCTTGCGACCAAGGTAAGTATTTTTAACCCTCTATGTATGTATGTATATGTATATGTATATATATATATATATATATATATATATTGTTATGGATATCCATATTATGTGTTTCATTTTATATTCATGATTGTAGATTGTAAGAGTAATTTTTGCAAACAGCATAACATAGCTCCATGATTGTGGGTTGTACTTAAAGTTGGGTAAATATGTGTAAAGGCCTTTTGACCTTGGATGGCTATAGAAGTGATGTTGTTGATGAATTTGATGGGATTTGAGTTCAGGTCATTAGTTTGCCCCTTTAAAGTTTGGTCCACATGATTTATGATTTGTTGGCTGCTAAAGAACCGGACCTTGTTTACAAGTTCGAATGTTCTAGAAATGAACTTATGACCCTCATCCTGGTTCTGTTACATGTCTTAGTGTTCTATATATGGTAGTGAATATCAGAATTTATTCATTCCTATCTTAATCATCTGTAGTGGAGTCAATCATTTAGTTGTGTTTAATTATTATTTGAGAGGATTTATTTATTTCAAGTATTGATTTGAATTACAAAATGTACATAACTTTAGGACTAAATAGCTATTCTGGAATTACTGTGAGTTCATTTAAAGATATTTTGAGTTATATAATTGTGATTCATTAAGACTGTTAGCATATCAACAAAATTCAAGGCTACTGGCACAACGGCATATTCAAGATTGGAGTTCATTCGGAATAAAACTGGAACTCATTTGGGATACTCTATAATTTAGGACTTGTGATATAACTTTTGTGACTATTTAGGATTAATTCACCATAATGTTAAGTATATTTTTTACAAAGAAAAACAAAACATTTTCACGTCGTTTTTTAGGGAAATAAACTATTTGTTGAATTTTGCAAAACTTAATTTTCTCTCTTTTCTGTTACTTAGTTTAGAGTCGTAACAATATCTATGTTTGTGTACCTACATTCATGAAACTTGCCGATGGATGCATCTTGATGAGTACCACACCCTCATAACGATAGCAGGTCACTACGACCTATTCATACTTCACTATCTTTAGTTAAATATTGTGTTTTAGTTTTATTTCTGAAAGTCTGTTCATGGTAGGACCATAAAACAAGAAAAAAAATAATGTATGCATCGCTATTAAAACCACACTCTTGCAACAAAGGAAGGTCTTGGTTATCTACTGTTAAAATTTTACTGGCTTAGGTTTTGCATTTATTTCTTAACCAAACAGGCTTTAAACACCTGTATACATACTGTTGTACTAAGATTTATAAAACCTGATACGGGGATGTATCTTGATGAATAATACTACATCCTAGTCATAAAAGTTGGTCACAGTGACCTATATGTCATGCTCCACTGATTTTGTTTTAATCTCAAGTACAATTCATGCCAGAAGCATCAAACTAGGTGACTGTTTACATCTACATTAGTATCAATCCCCTATAACATAGGATAGTTATTATGACCTACATCTTACATACTCATATATATATATATATATATATATATATATATATATATATATATATATATATATATATATATATATATATATGTAAGTGACAACGAACAGTGCAAAACTAGTATCTAACTAGCTTGAGCGCTTTCGACTCTTAAAAAGTCTTTTTCAAAGGCAAATACAAAACATTGAAATTGAAATCGATGAGCCATAACGACATGTTATTTTATGTAAATTTTTGTACGCACAAATTATATCTCGGATATTTCATTGTTATGGAAGTAATTATAGGTTATTGGGTGACTAATAAGCAAATTTAGAGAATTATTTTAAATAAAATGTGTCGGCTGCAAAATGATAATTTTATTTGTGCATGCACAAATAAAATTATCTTTTTGCAGCCGACACATTTTCTAGGTCAATATAAATATTTTCCAGCATCCGCAACAAGTTGAAATAAACTAGTCGAAATATAATAAATTTAAAGGTTTAATTCCTGTAAAAATAATCATGTAAAGTTTTGCAAACACAACGGTTTTTCTGTTTTATATATGTTTGTCTTATCTATGTTTTGCATTTGCCTTTGAAAAAGACTCATTAAGAGTCGAAAGCGCTCAGGCTAGTTAGATTCTAGTTTTGCACTGTTCTTTGTCAGTTTATTACATTTATCTTAATCAATCCCTCATTCACGTGATCCCTTGCTGGATCCAGTGCACTTGAAAGGGCTGTTATGCGCCATATGATTTGTATTCTTTATATATATATATATATATATATATATATATATATATATATATATATATATATATATATATATATATATCCCTCTTAGTACTACAGTCATACCACGAGAGATCACTGTGAATTATTTTCCATAATTTACTGCCTTAGGTTGAGATTTTGCATTTATCTCATGTTTTTGCATGTTTTGTACACACCATCCTGCCTAGAATCATAAAAATTAGGGATGCACTTTAATGAGCATTGCTCCTTCATTTCAGTAGGTCATTATGGCCCACATTTTACGCTTCCCTGACTAGATTTTAATTTTATATTTGATGTCCATATTCAGGCGTTGTTCAAGCTAGAATCATTAAATTGTTTCTGATATGTATCTTTGTTACTAAAAACAAACTTACAACAAAACATGATCATCGTGACTATGTTTCAGCTGAGGGGCCCCGGGTGGCCGAGTGATCTAAAGTACTCGCCTTAACCCATTACTGCCATTTCCCCTCTGTCAGCGTGGTTTTGAGTCTCAGGATCGGCCAGTGTGGGTATGTGAGAAAGCTTGCCATTAGCTTCTCATGGGCTGATGGTTCTTACCCAGGGTTTCCCGGGCTCTTTCTCCACAAGTTTTACTGGCCACCATATATGGCGTTAAACCCACAACAACAACAACAATTGTTCTGCTGTTATTGTGGTCGGTTAAGCTCTGCCTTAAGCCCTTGACTACACGAGCTTTCGGCATGTTATAGGTATACTATTCTTCCTAGAATCATGAAACCTGGTGAATGGATGCAGCTTGATAAGTTATTCATTTATCCGTCCAAAAGATATCTATATGACCTATAGTTCATGCTTCGTCGACGTTATAAATTTCGTATCAAAAGTTCCTTTATTATGTGTTGGTTATGTTCCATTCGTGAGGTTTAATAAAAAAAAAGACGCACATCTGATACTACTACATCCTCGAAACAAAAGAAGGTCACTTTGACCAACATTTTATGCTTTACTAACATTGCCAAAGCATTTGCATTGATGATCGTATAGATTCACGGATGCTAAACTTACATGCGTCCTAGCTTACTCAGAAGTCTCTTTCTGACAAGTGCAGATAGAAGTAGGAATACAAATGTTTTTTCAATGGTAAACTTTCCATCTTACTGATTATGCATTGTGTATTATATTTCCCTCATATCACATTATAGGCTATATATGGCCACCAATATATCTGGTGGAGCAAACACCGGGAAGAACCACTGACGCACGTGAATCTACTGGCAAGCGTTTTCACATTCTCATGTTGGCCGAGCTTGAGATTCGGCGGCACGCCTACAGAGGTGAGATGTCAGTGATCTATTAAGGCGAGCGCCATAGACCACTCGACCACACGGGACCCCGCAGTTTAACTGTATATTGCACATGTGAAAGAGCAGAGGATTTATATGGGTGGACTGCATGCTTGTCATGTGAGACCTCGCATTTAGTAGCTAATCTAAGAAATTACAAATGCATGAACAATGTTGTCACTCCAAGATTGCTCAAAGCACGTGCCTTTGAGCCTGTGGTGAACAATGATGAAACTTCTTAATTAGTTGTTTAAGAACAAAGATTATTAAAAGAAATAATAAACAAACAACTTTAATCTGTTTTAAAAACTCAGTATATTACCCCTTTTATTTGATAATCACAGAAGATAATTTTAGTGTATTATGCCTTGTATGCCCTATCACACAGTAGATAGGTTCACATCAAAGTTTAAAAAGAGTAGAAGTTGAATTGTAAAAAATAAAAGATTGCGACTAAAGAAAATCTTTGTTAGCAATGGGTCCAGGACGACTTTAGTCTCAGTTTAGTGTCTGTATGATTATGAAGACCAGTAAAAGCTAAGTAGTCTTCATGCAATCGTTGATTACATTCTGGCTTCTTATTGCTGTTGTTTAATGTTTTGCAACTGACATGATCTTACTGAGGATATAGATAAATGCTTTCTGTCAAGGAGTTATGACACATTGCAAAGCCCTTTGCTCATTTCAGGTTGGTTTATTCCACGAAGGAGAACTTAAGTTAAGATCCAGCGGCATAAAAGATTCCCGAAGTTCCATCTGCAAGTCATCTTGCCCTTATTGTCTTGCCATGACTGAGACTAAGTTTACGTACATTCCTGGGGACTACCTTCTTTTGGGATTGTTCAGCATACATTTGTCAGGAGATAACCCGTATTCATGCGGAAAGCTTCGTCCAGACAAGAATGCTATTATAACCGTATCAGCTTTCATAGAAGCCATTAAAGGTATGAACAGGAAGCATAACCTCCGATTTGGAGGCTTAGCCATCGATGACTGCTACAGTCCATTCAATACTTCGATCTTCCTGTCGGACTTCTTTAGCAAAAGAGTATTTTTGAAAGACCCCATGACGGGATCAGTTATAGAGAGTGATAGGGTGGTTGTCATTATTGGCGCACTTTCAAGCAGGGTATCATTGATAGTGGCTGACCAGGCGACAGAGCTTGGTATCCCAATGATATCCTATGCAGCCTCCATTTCGAAATTGGATGATCGAAGACAGTATCCCTATTTCATGAGAACTGTTCCTAGTGAAACCCTGCAAGTGGACACTCTAGTAAAGCTGCTGAAAAGCTTTGGATTTACCCATGTGGGAGCTTTGTATTATGACACTCAATATGGCAGGGATGGCATATTCGACTTCAAAACTAGCGCGGAAATAGATGGGATCTGCGTTGAAGAACCTCTGATGGTTTCAAAAGATGACAATGACGATGACATTGAGAACGTTTTGAGACGCTTATATCAAACAAACTCCCGGGTCGTCGTTTACTTCGGTATCTCAGATATAACGATAAGAATACTCAATGTCTTAGAGAAATCTTTCAGTAACAACAAGCCACTAGTGTTTTTTGCTAGCGAAACGTGGGGCACAAATAAAATTCTTATTGAAAGAAGGTCAGCAAACTTTGCAAAAGGGTCTGTCGTTCTTGCCACATATACTAGAACACACGTCGATGGAGGAACTTTTAGACAGTATCTTTTAACATTCAATTCCACATCAACTTCAGAGAATATATGGCTCCCACGGTTTTGGGAGGATGTATACAATTGTGACTTAAAACAATCTTTTCAAAAGACCCATTCATCCGTTTGTGCATCAGACATTCTTCATAAATTAGATGATGAAAAACTAAATGCTTTGTACTGGGAACAAAGAGCCATTCATGTCACTCAGGCTGTGTTTAGTGTGGGGGCCGTGTTTGCAAACGTCTCAAAAAGCATATGCAGAAATCTAATGTATTGCAAGGAGCTACGCAACCAACCAGAACAATTGTACAACGCATTATTATTGGTGCAACTGACAGCAGACGAGAATGGCGAGATATTCCAGCCGTTCAACAGTGACGGGAATGGTAACAGTGGTTTTCACATTTACAATATCCAGAGAGGCGCTGCTTCCAAACTCGAATATGAAAAGGTACGATGATATAGATTTTCTAGCTTCATGTTTCTCCTTTTTATCAAAACTTTCAAAGTTGCCGTTCATTGCAAATTATAGAAAGTTGTCATAATGACACAATATGATGAATGCCTGCGCTAATAAAATGTAATTGCAAAAATTGCTTTAACTTATACCAGATTACAGAAACAAGGCCGAATAAATACGGAATATTCCCAAACCGATATGCTCGAGATGTTAGAATGTAAATGAGTTGCGGTGAGCTCATACAACTAATTCATCACACACGCGTATTACGATTGACACAAAGAAACTGCGTCAACGATATTGTCAGGAAAGTATATATAATACAAAGATTTATCTTGCAGGGTAAAGTGGTAATTCCTTCCGTGTAAATCAATACGATCAAGCTCGAAGGGTCAAAGAAAACAAATTTTTATATCAGTAAATTTTTCCTGCTTGATACTACATTTAGGAAATCTTGTCACCGAACTTTACAATCTTTCCACCATCATTTTGAATGGACCCTTTTAGTCTGGTGCATATAACTATACAAATAAAACAAACATCGGGCAAGTTTTCAGAGGTGTCAAGACACTGAATATGCCGGTTATTTACATTTTTTTTCTTAGTTCTCAACACTGGAGTCTGTCAAATAAATGTATCAGTATAAAGAACATGACTATATAGATTGATATATGTAGCTTGGATTATGTATCTACTTTTGTTAATTTCACAATAGGGACACGAGGCTTGAATAAATACTTTAACTGAAATCAATTTATCGGAACACACGGAGAGAGAGAGAGAGAGAGAGAGAGAGAGAGAGACAGAGAGACACAGAGAGAGAGACAGAGAAACGGTGAGAGAGAAGTTTTCTCAGTTGTTACATCACTGACGACTTTTAATGTGTTATTAGGTTGGCGTCATGGACATAAACGAAGGACTCATTATTGACACAAGAAAAGTAAAATTCTACAATGAACTTGGACATGAACACAGCCTATCCAGCGAAGATGAAGTGAAGTGTGCAAAGATTCCACGGTGCCATGACATATGTTTACCCATATCATATCCACAACCGGACACTCCTACAATCAGCACGGCATCTCCTATTGCATCCACTGAGAAACCCGGTAAGACGCTGATGCTGACTACAATTTTCTTCGGTGTGATCGTTGGAGTTCTAGTTGTAGTTCTGTTGGTTTTGATTGCTCTTCTTCTGCGAAAACAACCAATCCCTAAGCTGCAGTATCAGGAAAGGGGGCAGTCAAGTAAGATAATCTCTTCGTTTTTTAACGTTTACTGTCAATCAAAGTAATTATTTTGTTGTACTACCCATGTATCATTTGTCCCTTTTGTTTATGCACTACAACTTTAGTTGTAGAATATGAACATTGACTAATTGTCGCGTGGACTACTTTTCTGGTACATTAGAAGAAAGAAACCTATATATTTTAGCTGCAAAAAATCAATGACATAATAGCTGAAGTGTGTATATGTGTTGTTTGTTTTGGATTTTTAACGTAGCTTTAATAAATTTTCAGTCATATATCCACGATATCTGCATTGTGACAGTTTGTAGTGATGTCTAGCACTGGGGCATCATGCCGCAGACATGTAGCATCATGTCCCACTCATTCACATTATCCTGACATCGGACCGACCAGTCCTAACACTAACCTCTTAATGCTGAGCGCCAAGCAGTGCAGCTGCTTGTACCATTTTTATAAGTCTTTGGTATGACTCGGCAGGGGTTCGAACCGCGATCTCCCGCATCCGAAAACATAGTAGTTGCAGGAAGAAAAATAGTTTCCTCACGCTGTGATTAGATCCGTTCAAATCCATATAGGTGTATCAAATGTCAGTAATGGTCTATACATGTAGCTAAGACAAATATATGGTCTTTTATCAAAAAGCCAAAAGTCAAGGTTGTAGAGACACAAACAAAGGAAACTGCATATATAAAATAACTTGAATTATAAACTTCAGATCTGCACCAGAGTTAGTGGATGGCTTACTGTTATAGCCGGCAGGTAAGCTGATGTCTTGGAATTGAAATCTCCGAGGTTAAGCTCAAAACAAACAACAGAAGGAAGACTAGTTTTTACCTGATAATGTATTCTAATTCTCAAAAGACTTAATATGTTGATGGGGCAAGGAGGGATCTTGTTGCTTATGGGCTTTAATGTTTAAGGTTAGCCACCGATGAAACGGAAATCCTGAGGAATACGTTTTCTTCAACTCATTATATCTTTAGTAAATATTTGCACTCTGCGAATGAAAATTAACTATTTGACCGTATCAAGAGGTCGAATGTCAAGATTAAAGACTAGCACAAGAAGAAACGTTTTCTCCGCATGATAATTTGTGTTCTACATCATATTCCTTAACCAAGACGTTCTTTAACTTTATGCCAATACAGTACACACGGGTAATACATATATTGTACTGTATACAATACTCCTGTTAATATTACTGTACCAAGCTGTTTTTAGATGCCCCGCTCACTTTGATTTGCATATGAACATGTTCCCAAATCAGCAAAACATGAAGTTTTGTACAAATATTTTGCTTGAATCAAAAGTAAGATAAAATAAAAAAATTTAAGAATGTTAAAATATACTGTCACAGTTATCTGGCTGTAAAGATTAATGTATTTGCTTGATTTCTGTCCAGTATGTAGAAATTGGTCCCACAGTTGCAAAAGTTATGGAAAATGGAGTAATCGTTTACGCGAGACATCAAATGGTTGCCCCTTGTTAGCCACAGCTGGTGATGGTATGAGTGGCGAGGTAATTTGATTTATTTTATTAAAATCTGTCCCATTACCTAGATTCAACTAACAGGTGTGTCACCTGCTCATGAGCTTCAATCTAGAATCCCGCAAACTATCTTAAAAATAGATCCTATCTATTTTTACCCCGTCTTCATTCTAAATTTGCACACGGAGACATATTTGTGGAATCGGGGTCTAGTCAAGAATGTGTCCAATTTTTTTTCAAAGTACAACTAGGACCAAAGATTAGTTATCTAAGAGATGAATTTCAAAGCTTTAGCTGTCTACCTCCAACTGTCAGGCAAGCTTTCTTTGGTCCGAATTCCATTAGACCGAAAATCACTCTTAATCTTGCCTCTGATTTACATCGTAATGGATAGCTCCGATTTCGAACGATAAGCTCCACCCACTTACTTATAGATGCTCCGACACACAAGCAATTTCGAAAATGTCGGATTCAATAGCATTAGCAAGAGGTTCATTAGAAAATATTCTCGACAATATTTCTGAAACTTTCCAACCTGACTGCGAGATTCTTTCAGATCGTTCGTTAAAGAAAGGCTTGAACTACTACACACAAGGATATATTCATGAAATTAGGACTTTCGATGGCAAAAATCAGGTCAAAGTTGCTGGAGATCTATTAGGAAGAACGAATAGCCTGGCAAACTTCATGAAGACGTTGTCCTAGAAGACAAAATAACAGAATTTTTCTGTTCTTGCAAAGTTAGACACACTTATTAATTATCAGAATTTCTAACATGACTTCAGTATTTTGTTTCTAATCTTAAAATAAAGGCTTTTTTATGTACTTACACTACTTACACATGTTAAATTTATGTACTTACACATGTTAAATTTATGTCGCACATGTATGATTGTCATGTAAGAATAGAATACTTTTTTAAAATCTAAAATTAATAATTTAATTATTTTAGGAAACAAATATTAAAGTTACAATAAATAAAAATAAACAATTTATACAAAGTTGGCTGAGTGATTGAAGAGAATATTTTACGTTCATTACACCGCGTTAACTTGTGTGCTCTGTTGGACGGATAAAACATTCATAAGGGTATCATTGATAAACCAGTAATTTAAATTATATCAGATTCTTGTAAAACAATCATTTACCATAATCTCTGATAAAAGATAGAAATGATAATGGCACATTGCTACTACAGACACTTTTACATGCGGTATATTTGCTTTTATAATTGTTCCCTTGTAAGTTTGACTCGTTTAATCTTACTTCACTGATATAAAAATATTTTGCAAGTGTTATAAAATTAGCAATTTATATAGACCAGTTTTATTTGAAGTCAGCATGATACAATTTTAATAAATGGCAGAACATCATTTGTTGTTATAATTTCAAGCCAAATAAAGACAAAAGAAATATTTTATTACAGTTTCACCTCTTCCCAAAGTTTAAAAAATTTGAAAACCTCCCAAAAAGAAGACTGTATTCATAAAATTCAAGTTTATTTGGTAAAAAATAATTGATGTCAAAATCCAATGTTTCAATTATATATATGGATAGGAGTAGTATATGGGGACGATATAGCCTCACGTAGACCGTAATGTTAAATTTGGTCATTTGCACTATAGCCTCAAGATTTATATCCTCACGTAGACCGTAATGTTAAAAACAGGTCCCGGCACTATAGTGGCTGACCTGAATATGCACCGCTACTCTAGGTAGAGACAAATACAATATAGAGACATAGACATATACAACACAAGTATAGATTGATGAACATAAATCTATCATACCTAAATTATACAAAAATTTTAGGCAAGAAAGAATAAATTTTTCGAGGCATATAAAGTGGCCCTAAAAAGGGCCGTTGGTTTTTATGATAACACCATTTCGTTAACATAGAGGACATCTCAGTGATCTTCCTCTCTTTCTTAAACTTCGTCTAACCTCTGGACCGTAGATGAGGACTCGCTTTAGACAACCTTGTCTTTCCACACAGGTCCTTCTTTTCCAAACGCTCGTCTCGGTGATCCGGATGATTCTCCATGACGATTTAACATACATGGGTAAGTCCGTACGGAACACCATCGACGATACGAGAGTAGAGGATTCAACGTTTGTCCACATCTTGTGACGAGAACAGGTGAACGGAATGAAGTGAACCGCGTTTATTTATACTGGAAGACCGGATCTAAACGGATTGAGATTGTTCACCAATCCAAACACGCATTACAAAATTCAGCTACTGCGCGTAGTTTGTCTTCCAATCTGAAGAGAGCTACCTGTGACGTCACATTCCCTATATAGGTGCGCTAACGTCTGTGCGCAGTGAATCGGTGCGGCATTGTTTTTTTAAACATGATGGAAACTAAGAAGTTGATGAATTAGAGTGCACCGGCCGTGGTGACGAGAAGCGATGGCATAGCAGCGGTTACCAAAGTTAACACGGACCTACTTCCAGAAGAGGTCGATTTTAATTGGGATTTAATAGATTTTTCTCTCTTCTTCGCAAGAACTTGTTCCGGTACCAGCACCTTCAACACCTTCTCCTTCTTTACCAAACGTCGAGGATTTTAAACAGAGACAGAAAGAAGAATTGGAGAAATTTTTACAACAGCAAAAAGAAGCAGAACAAGATTTTCTCCTTCAACAGCAACAGCGAGAAGAAGAGGCAAGAAGGAAACAGCAGGAGGAAGAAGGAGCAGAGAAGAAACAAGGTCTAGGAGAGAAGGAGAACAGTGAAACTCAAAAGGTGACGGTAATCTTAGACATTTTGGCAGAGTTAAGGAGTCTGAAAAAAAATGTATCAGACTTCTTTATTACAACCCAAGCAAAAAAGGCCTTCCCGAGCCAAACAACCAAACCCGATTACTACGCCTGAGATACCAACTCTAGTGATTTCTACTAAATCATCGACGGGAGCAAGTCCAGAAGTAGGCCTTGACCGTGGCAAAGGCTTAAGGCAGTTAAAGCTGATTGCTTCTCGTTCCTGAAATTGTTATGTTTTATTAAAAAAAAAAACACCAAACGGCCCTTTTCAGGGCCACCCACTTCTTTCGAAAAGAGATATTATTCATTTTGCCTCAGTCAATTGAAACTCAAAATCCCTTTTTACCCCACGATGTATGTGTGTGAGTGCATGAGTGTAGGTCCTTTATCATTCTAAAAATTCAAAACCAAGAGACACTTACTTTTTCTGTCTGGTCTTTTTTTGATACAAATTTTACAATCCAATGTCACAACACAACACTTTTAAAAAGTTCATAGACTTCTTCTGTGTTTTTTGTTTTGTTCACTCTCTCTGTTTTTTGAATTTCTTCACATTCCCAGGTTTTTCCTCCTCTTCTTCCTCACTATTTTCTCGTCTTCTTTTCTTCTCTTTCTGAACGTGTCTGGGTTCTTCCTTTGCCGAGATCACCTCTTCTTCTTCCTCCTGCTCCTGTTGTTTCTTGGGGCAATCTGAAGACCAATGTCCTTTATTTTGACAATGATAACAGGTATCTTGACTTTTGTCTCTTTTGACACTGGTCTCACTTTTTTGACGGTCTGGACATTCTGTAGCCCAATTTCCTTTCTTCTGACAGATATAGCAAGTATCTTGACTTTTATCTCGAAAGGAGGAGAGTAGTCCGTTTCTTATGACACCTCGCAAAGCTCTAATCAGAAGTTCGATCTGTGTGGGCACTTCCATCGTGTTGGTCAGCTTGAGAGTGAAATGAATACTGAGAGGGAAGGCACTGGCCCTTTATATATACACTGGTCTGATATGAATATATAGGGGTCTATGGCGTTTCAAATGTAGTCATATGACGTTTTGCAGTCAAGATGAAACGATCGCATCATTTCGTAAAGAAAGGAGAAGAAAGTAACAGTCAGAAACGTGATTTATCGCCTCGCACGGTAGCTGAAGTCTTGGCTCAAATTCATGCCAGCGATTTTGAAGATGACATAAGTGAGCCAGCATCCAGGCCCAGAGAGTCTACACCCAACCAAAGTTCATCACCACCAGTAAACCTTGAAAAGTACTTTCACATTCGAGAGACGGACAAACGTTCCTGTAGAAAATTTCGAACTACGGCCTACACGTACACGGTGAAGTTTAAAGATTTCAAGTCCGACGTACCGCTGAAGAATGCAGAAGGGTTCATCACCGATGTGTGGCATTCTTTGTTAACCACACTGAAACGGCAATGTCAAGCCAAAGAAGACGATCGCTTG
Organism: Megalonaias nervosa; assembly: GCA_016617855.1. NCBI lineage: Eukaryota > Metazoa > Mollusca > Bivalvia > Unionida > Unionidae > Megalonaias > Megalonaias nervosa. Next base: position 18,409 of record JAECUM010046120.1, read on the forward strand.
AGACTTTCCATTCATCACGACAGTTTGAAGTCACCCGTTTGGATCGAGTTTAGCAGCCCATCAGAAATGACACCTTCCAAAGTCATGGACAAGATTCTACACGTACAGCAATCTAACGGCTAGTTTGACATCACCGACGGACAAGCGACACTGTTCATGACCCACGTGTCTCTTCCCCAAGAGACCGGACATGCAAAAAGGTGTTATTGGTGGACGACCTTCGCAGCATCAAGCGCAGCCTCGTTCAAATTAACAACACTCAAGACAAGATGTCTTTAGCCCGTGCCATCGTGGTGGGACGATCGTATGCCGACAAGAACGACACGACAGAATAGAAAAGAGCCTGGAAAACTATTCGACAATAGGACCGAGACAAACAACGAAGAGAAGCAGAACTCCTGTTACAGCAAGCGGGGATATCCAAAGACACACTGCAGCATTCCTGAAATGCAAAAATTGCAAGACGTCTTGGCTCCACGCTACACCTTGAATCTGCACCCTCAAGAAGTGCGCGGACCTCTGTTGTTTCGAGGCAAAGATTTCAAAGACGGAAAATACATTCACGTCTATCATCACGATGAACATTTTGATGCCATTACCAGTATCACTGCATTCCTGGGATACAGTTATTGCTGTGAGAAATGTGATTATGGCTATAACAATCGAGAGCAACACAAGCATTGTGGATCGAGATGTGAGGGATGTTTAGCCTCTAAACCCTGTCTTGACGAAGCACAAGGACGAGTGAATTGCTCTGCTTGTCAGCGCACGTTTGTCAGTCCGGCCTGTTACCAACAACATTTGAAGACGCAAGGTTCACAGCGGAAAAGTGTTTGTCAACTCCTGAGATTGTGCCCTACTTGTGGACAAGGCATACGTACTAACACTGCCAAGGCTCACGTATGTTCAGGAAAGAAATGATGTCACATTTGTCGCCAAATCGTGGAGTTGGAACACGAATGCTACATTCAAAAATACCATTCCAACCACGAAGAGGAAGAAGATAACCAGAAGAATGGCAATTTCATCTTTTTCCATTTCGAATGCATGCAAGAGACCGACATTCACATTTCTGCGTGGCTCATCGAGCATGCGAGAAGTGCATCCAACAGCCTATCTTTAGTCATTGCCCTCACTGGAACAAGGTTCCTGGAGGACGTGAAAAAATCTTCCGTGGACCGAACACGCTAGCCGATTTTGCCCAATGGATCTTAGACCTCATCGACGAGACGTGGAGTCAAGAGGACATTGAACATTACGGAGATTGTCATCGCTATGCTACGGTGATGGCTCACAATTTCTCGGGATACGATGGGCAATTTCTTCTCAGATACTATACGGAACAAATTACCGAACGTCCTAAAGTGACTTTGAACGGAGCCAAAATCATTTCCATGCAAGTGGGACAAGTGCAGTTTAAGGATTCGATGAGTTACTTGACCATGCCTTTGAGCCGAATGCCTAAAACGTTTGGAATGACAGTAATGGCCAAAGGCTATTTTCCTCACTTTTTAATACCGAAGCCAATCAACACGCCTTTCTACCCCATTTATCTGAGGCTCACTACTACGACCCCGACAACATGCGTATCGAACAACGAGAAGCTTTCTACGCTTGGTACCAGACTCACGCCTCGGACCCCTTCGACTTTCAGGACGAAATGTTCAAATATTGTCGTTTTTACGTGGACATTTTACGGCGTTGCTGTGGAAAATTTCGAGAATTATTCATGGAGCACGGAGGGATCGATCCATTGAAAGAAGCCTACACCATTACCAAAGTGTGTTCCTTAGTGTATCGCCAACGATTCATGCCCGAAAACACCCTGGCTGTCATAAGTCCTCAAACGACGAGCTTTGTCAAACGTCAATACTCGGTTAAAGCCCTACGCTGGTTACATTACTTGTGCGACAAGGAAGACAAATGGATCCAACATGCCCGCAACAGAGGAGGCGAAAAACCCATTGGAAGGTATTCAGTGGATGGTTGGGACTTAGAAAACCCCAAGATCGTGTACGAGTTTAACGGATGCTTATTTCACGGATGTCTCATCTGCTGCCCTCAGCGTAACACTAAAAATCAGTTTTTACAACGGACCATGGAAGACTTGTACCAGGCCACTTATCAGCGGCGCTTGAAGCTAGAACAGCAAGGATAAAAAGTGGTGGAAATGTGGGAACACGAGTACGATCACCGATTGAAAACCGATCCCGAGTTTAAACGGATCGGGGAAAGTTACAAACTGGTGGACCAATAGGGACAGCTTGTACGGAGGACGGACGAATGCCACCTGTTTACTGTACAAAGCCGACGAGGAGAATGGAGAAGAAATCAAATACTTGGACGTATGTTCGCTGTATCCTTACGTGTGCAAATATTATTACTTTTCCGCTGAGCTTCCGCAATTGCTGACGGAACACATTGACCTGGACAAGAATCGACAATACGAAGGATTGATCAAATGCAAAGTCTTGCCTCCCATGAACTTGTACCATCCCGTTTTACCACATCATTGCTAAGGAAAACTGATGTTTCCATTATGTCGTACTTGTGCCGAAACGTGTAACCAAGACCAACCTTGTCAGTATACTCAGGAAGAACGCGCCTTGACGGGAACGTGTGTCAGCGTGGAATTGTTCAAATCTCTGGATCTGGGATACCACCTGTTAGAAGTATAAGAAATTTACCACTTTCCCAAGACAGAAAAATACCACAAGGGTGACGAGACTCAGAAGGGCATTTTAGCAGACTACGTGAATGCCTTTTTGAAACTGAAACAAGAAGCCAGGGGGTATCCTTCCTGGTGCCAGACTCCCGAAGGCCAAAAGAAATTCAAAGAGAAATACTTGGAGCAGGAAGGAATCACTTTAGACGACATAGAGAAAAACGAAGGAAGGCGATCGTTTGCCAAAGTGATGTTAAATTGTTTGTGGGGCAAAATGGCACAACGAGCGTGTTTACCAAAGACGGAGTATTTGCTAGAACCTTCCCGCTACTTCCAGATGATTAACGACAAAACCAAATACATGAAACATGTGGACGTCGTTCGAGAGGACATGATCTTAGTCAATTACGAAGAAGAACTAGACTTTGTTGAAGCCGACGAATTTGGAAATGTTATCATTGCGGCTTACGTGACAGCCCATGCTCGCTTAAAATTGTATGAAGCTTTAGAACTGTTAGGAGATCGTGTACTGTACTTTGACACGGACAGTTGCATCTACATCGATCGCCTTGGTCACTGTCACCCTGACATCGAAGGAGACCATTTAGGAGCCTGAACGGACAAACATCCCGACGACAAGACTCTAAGTTTTGCAAGTGGCGTCCCACAAAATTATGGCTACGAATACCGTGACCCACAAGGAGAAGTGCACACCGAGTGTAAAGTGAAAGGATTGACTCTCAATTATCGCACCAATCGACTGGTGAACTTTGGCGTATTGAAAGAAAGCTTGAAGTCTGGACAGGATGGAAACTTTAAAGTGACCACCCACGAACCGCACAAGATTGTACGTTTACCCACACACCAAATCGTTAGTCGACCCTTGAAAAAAGTCTATCAAATCGTGTACCAGAAGCGAGTTCGACTTCCCAACCACTTCACTTTACCGTACGGACATATCGATATTGGCCAAAATATAAAAGGGGCAACGTCCAAGACCGATAGTTCATTGTAACTACCAACACCAAGCGAGAAAGATGAATGCTAACAAACAGACCATGCCATTCAAGTTCGATGATTCTCAAGTGGAGTGCGATGCTGTACCTTGCGATGGTAAGGATGCCGTAGGCTGTGACCTCAGCGATTCAGTACGACATCATGGGAACTTTGCTATGACTACACCTACCATGGAAAGTGATGCTACGCGTGTCAAACCTGACGGATGCGAAAGCGATGCCACTCGTCATCGTACACCTTTTCACTTTACTGGTTTTCATTGTGAATGTCATCCTTATGAAACCAAGCTGCTACCACCCTACGGATGTCATCCAAAACTGAACAAACTCCTGCGGATTTCACCGTACCCTCATCGAAATGAACCTGTAAAAGACGAATATTAGTTCCCTGTGCGATTGCCTGAATACTGAGACTTTGAAAGTCGATTCCAAACTTTCCGATTGAAGTTGCCAAAATATCTGGGAGGACCTACCCCCGAAGAATTAGCCAGAGCCGGATTTGTCTACTTGGGCGAAGGGGATAAAGTCAAGTGCTCAGTTGCGGTGTGTCATTTCACGAGAGGGAACAGAAAGATTCCGTTTACCTGGAACATGCTCGATGGTCTCCGGATTGTGACTACCTACCTTTAGTGGGACCTCGTCATGGAAGTGGCATGCCATGTAGTTTAAGAAACCAGCTTGGCTAGGAGTCAAACGTTGGACAACACCTACACAAGTATTTAAACCCCATTTAAAAAATAATATTCAAAGATTACCAAACGAATTGCAAGAGAAGATCTACAAGGAAATTTGGCAGGGACTTGTCAGAGTAAAATCTCATTCTTGACCTTTTCCTGGAATGGCAGTGGCCAGAAATTGCTCTCTACATCCGTCACTTTCGCTCTAGGAGAAGTGTTTGACTGACATGGTCGAGGATACTTTACAAAATAACATTCGTGGTTTACCTGTGGAGTTGAGAGAACGCATTTACCGAGAGTTGATCAAAATACAAGTGAAACGCAAAGAACAATTGCATCCTTTACGTCACCGATATTTGAACCACTGGTACATGAATGCTATAAGAGGACTGATTCAGATGTAATGTTCCAGTGGTCAGATATTGATCAACTTCTCCCGGACGATAAGGATTGGATTGTTGTTAGTGATTATTTTTACTACAAGGTAGAGATACTGCAACGAATTCCAGAAGAAGAGTTGTTGGAGGATTACCAAAATCGTTTCCACAACGTAAACTTAGTTCAAGAGGAAACTTCTGAACGGTGTGTGATATGCATGTTAGTGACTAACCCATATAGAATCGACACTGGAGTACGATTATCTTCTCAGTGCAGAATGTACACTTATAGCTTCCGAAAAAAGAGGGTATAAAAACGGGTTACCATGCCACGACCATTATTATTCGTGGTACAACAGATTCCGTGGAAGGAAATCAATGACAGTATTCAAACAGTGGAGGATTACCGACACTTATTACGAGAACTGTGTCCACTAAATTGGGGTCGACGTGTGGTGTGTGTCTTAGTGACTTGCTTTCAGGGAAATTTCGTTTACCAGCCGATTCGTTATGGACTTTTTACGTACAGCACATACAACTCAAAAAGCACGAAGGCTGTCCCTTTAAATGTACATGAGTGACACATTCTGTTAAAAGCTTTGCGCTTTCATCTCGATACTTTTCGACCTCCACAGGAAAGAAAGATTCGTCAACTTTCAGGTACTTAAGATGTGTACGATGATGTGTGTGTAGCTTGTGACTTACACCCTCACTGCAAAGATGTACGTGACTGGAAAAGTTGGGGTTTCAAGGCTTGGACAAAAGAAATGGCACACTATGCCCAAGATTTGTCATCCTAAAAAATTAAAACGTTCAGTAAAAGAAGTAACTTTTAAACCTGTGTTAGTGACAGTACCAGAAGAAGAACCACTCCCTTCAGGACAGGACAGGATCGTCATTGACATCCCCGAAAGGCGGCCATTCCCGGAGGACCCCTGTGTGACTGTGCCAAGGAGTGCAGAGACTCTAAGAACATTGCACACTGGCTCAACGATACCACATCTTGATCACTAACAATGTTGTACAAAGACTTGTTTATATTCCACTATGATTGTTTTGATGTGTCTTTTATTCATATGCTAAACAATTTGGCTTTTATGTATTTTTGTCTTTCGTGTTATTCACTTTTAAAGATGGCAATAAACCTGTCCTGAAAAAAGTATAAAGACTATTGTCTTGTCTGTCTTCGTGTCAAAAGTGACATTCCTTAAAATACTATGCCTACCTCTACTGTCTCTGCTCCCTCTTCTTCCACTTTCAAAGTCATCAACGAACACTTAGATCGTGCCAGTTGGGAGGCCGTGTATCTTCGCCATCCCTTTAACATGCTCATTGCCGGACCTAGCAGTTCAGGCAAAACCGAATTTGTCAAACGTCTGATCGAACACAAACATCATTTGATCGATCGTCCACCTCAACGAATCGTGTGGTGTTACAAAGAGTTGCAATTGGCGTACAGCCTTCTGCGAGAAAGTCAAGGCGATTCCTTCGTTTTAGTGGAAGGCATTCCTGGCGAAGACGACGGAATCGTGTCTGACCCCAGTCAAACCCATCTGGTCATCTTCGACGACATGTTAGGAGAAGACGAAGAAGAAATTAAACTGTGGTTTATGTGCAAAGGGCATCATCGTAATGCCAGTGTCATTTACATCACTCAATTTGTTTCAACAAAGTAAAGCCCATCTCACCATCAGTCTCAATGCTCTTTACGTGGTCTTGTTTAAAAGCTCTAGTGATAAATCGCAAGTGCAAGTCTTAGACAAACTGTTAGGAACACATTGGCTGACTCTTGCGTACGACGATGCCACTCAAACTCTACACGCTTATTTACTCGTTTATTTAGAACCCACCACCCCCGATTATTTGCGATTTCGTACCCGTTTCACCACTGGTGCCAAGACGGAGGGCCTGTCGTATACATCTCCCCGTCGTCGACTTAACAACAACAACAACAACAACCACAAAAAGTCTATAAAAACCTCGGTCACTTTGGGTCTGTCTCACACAGCGTCAACATTCGCGAAAAAAAATCCACAAATACGTGCTCGTGTCTTAGAAGCTAGTCTCAAAGAAGTCTTACGATGGTTTACGGTGACATCACGTCAATTACTGCAAGTCAACATTCACATTCCACATCAAACCAAACGTTTTTTCGAGAGAAACAAAGTAGCCTTGACGAAACTGGCCGATCCTCGCATCGACGCTCAAACCAAAAAGGAAATCATTTTGAAACCTGGAGGAATCGGTTCTCTAGGAGGTGTCATCATTCGTTCCCTCTTAAAATGGGATCCCACTGCGCCTAATGTCCTGCCCAAAAAAGCCACCCACCCCCCAGTGTGCCCAGACAAAAACGACAAAGAGCAGCTGTGTCAAGACCAGGTCACAGTCACAGAAAAAGAAAAGCCCACAGAAAACAGCTTCTATTCGCAAGAGACGTACTGCCACCAGGACGCAACCTTACATTCGCAAACCACGACCTGCCTCAGCGGTGACCAGTAGCCTCAGGTTCCTCCACTTCTCCGTTGCTGGTGATGCCTGCCAAACCCGATTTGACATGTGTCTTTTCTAATTTGATGAAAAATTATAAACCCGCGTCTCCAAAATCTTCTCCTCCAGCGGTGACACCCTCTTCCTCTTTAGCGGCAGTGGCCGCTGCTCACAAAGTACCTGCCCCCAAAATCGAAGTCCAAGAGAGATCGGGTGTGTTACAGAGTTTACTACATTTGTCCAAGCAAGAACTGTCCCGATTGAGTCCATTACGAACCCCTCCACGACGAGTGATGGCTGTCATGAAAATGATACAACGAGCCGACAATCAGAGGCGACACATTCCAGTATAATAAAGACCCGAGGTAAACGATGGGTTCAGTGTTTTTGTGCTCCTGAACGTCGAAATATGTCCCCTTAAAGACGTGCACACCGTCACAATCGTCGTTTTTCTGTCCAAAAAGGAAAAGGAAAAAGAAAAGGACAGTCACGTCATCCGATAAAACGCTTAACCAAACATTAACGTCTGTCCCTGAAAAGACACCTTTGTCCAAAGAAAAGGAAAAGCCACCAAAGGGGAGGATTTTTCTCGTTAATGGATAAGTTAGTAGATAATATCACCAAAAAGATAAAGAACAAGCTCAAAAAAAAATAAGATAAAAGGACGCATGTCGAGCCATGGACGTCAGTGTATTTTCGTGCCCCAAAGATGCTCCCTCAAAGAAGTGTACACAACTATCATCGTCGTTCTCCTGTCCAGAAAGGAAAAAGAAAAAGACAGTCTCGTCAGCCGAAAAAGCGCTTAGCCAAACATAGACGTCACCCCAGGAAAGATACACTCGTCCAAAAAAAAAAGAGGAGCCACCAAAGAGGAGGTTTCTTTGGAGTTTTGGAAAACAAATTGTCACCTTTTTGACGAAACGATAGTCCTAAAAGGATAAAAGGCCGTGTGACAAGTCATCGACATTAGTGAATTTTTTTGTGTGTGCCCCGGAACCAACGAAACAACCAACAAAGATGTCACACACACCCCCAAAAGACATCCTTCTTCTGCCCTAAAAGGAAAGAAAAGAAAGGTCTGCCACCTCCTTTTAGTCAAACATTGGGACATGTCGTCTGTCCTGTCCAAAGCTTCTCCACCCATGCGAAAAAAACCCTCATTCAAACCGCCTCCAAAGACGTCATCGCTACTGTGTGCGAATGTTGTCTGAATGTCTTGAAAGGAACGATACCTTTGTCTAAACATCAGGAAAAAAATGATTAGCCCAACATCGACACGTTTTTGGCCATATGGTCCAGAAGAAAATACGCATTCGTCAAAAGAAAAAGATGTTGGTGCAACGCGGTGGATTTTTACCCTTGTTAGGTCTTCTTACCAATGTAATAGCGAGACCTATGTTGGGTATGTTGGGAAATATTTTACCCGCCATAGCTCCAAGATAAAAGTGTTAAGAAGATAAAAGGGACCTCTGGAGTCAAAAGATCTCAAACTTGATCCTTGAAATCCGATGGAAGGACAAAAACTGACTTTAGTGCCTTACAAACAATGGATGGAATACCATCGTTGGCAAGAACAACGAACCCCACATTTACCTCCGAATCCTCATTTGACCGAGATGTCCCAGTTACAACACGAATTGCAATCGTTGATGGATCGCAGAGATTTGTCAGAAACGGAAAAATCGCAACGGTACGGTCAATTGTTGCAACGACTGCAACTCTTTCACCAGAAAGCTTAGACGAAACAGCTCTACCCAGTCTGAAAGATTTTAAGACCCTGATGAAAAGTCCACCACCACCCCCAGCGGTCAATACAGATGCAGCCCCATGGATGTCTGAGGAAGAAGAGGCACGAGAAGTCTTTCAAACACCATCAGCAGCTCCCATCCCTAGTAAGATTGCAGCCTCCTTGTTGACCCCTTCCCCTACACCGCAACGAGAAAAACTTAAAGCTTGGGTTAAAAAGATGATGTCCACTCCACCTTCGACAGAAATTAAAAAGAAAGAAGGGAAACCAGAAGTAAAAAAAAGAAAAGAAAACCAAAGCCATTCCATTACCGCCGCCACCACCACCACTACCTTCGACTTCTACTCCAGTGGCACATCGGACAATTAGAGCCCTTTCTAAACTACTCGTCCCATTCAGAGTACCATCAGCGAAGAGTGGATCACTTATTAAAAAATGGAGAAGGTGTTAGCCAACATTTACTACGATCCATCCCATCCTGCAGATTACGGAGGAGTGCAGAAATTGTATCGTGCTGCCACAACTAGACTGAAAAGTGTCCGTTAACTCAAATGCAATGATGGTTACAAGAACAAGCCACGTACACCTTACACAAACCCAAAGGTCGCACCCGAGTGGAGGGTATCGATCATCAATGGCAAGCCGATTTAGCCGATGTCTCTTATTTGGCCATCTACAATCGTGGCTACAAATATTTGTTCTGTATCATCGACGTCTTTTCCAAACAGTGAGTTAGTGCGAGCTTTCAAACTAGTGTTCAGAAAAAGCGGGCGTCATCCTTTTCGATGGCAAACCGACAAAGGCACCGAATTTCTGAACCAGCTTTCCAAAAAGAATTGAAGAAAGGTTACATTCATTTTTTCACCACCTCCCAGTTTTGACTCTTGGATCGACGCTTCGCATATCATCGACTATAAAAAGAAGTGACCATCATGCCCTTCAACACAGCCTCAGCTACTGCAGTGACCATTCCTTCCCCCAGTTCTTCTCTGCAAGATCTACAAATGCAACCCTTGTGGGTGTGGTGTGGAATCATGTTGAGTGCGCTAAAGATGAATTACCTCATCGCAAACCTCAAGACCATCAAGCTTGTATCGTCAACACGGACGACAGTCATCTCCCAGGAACCCAATGGGTCGCCGTCTACTTCCCTAAAGAGGATTGTGTGGAGTATTTTGATTCGTATGGATTACCCCCTTTGGAAGACGACATCATCGACTTTATGAGAAGAAATGCCCAGACGACACGATTCAATAATGTGAAATTACAAGGTACAGATTCCATGGTGTGTGGACAATATTGTGTGAATTTTCTTCATCAATGCAGTCTTGGATATCCTTTAGAACATTTAACGACTTATTTTGATCGTAACTCTACTAGAAACGATGAGAAAGCAGATCGATGGTTTTGTGACCATTATGGCTATCTTTTGTCTTTAGCTAGGAAACGTAGTGTATATCAATGGCCCAATGACTTCTATCAGTGGAAATCTAACTTGACTTCACAACGTTGTCAACCTTGTCAAAAAAGGTTTGTTTGGTATTATTGTTAATTATTAGCGGTTAGTTGTTTGTTGAATAAAAAAATGTTGTGTTTTGTAAAAAATTTCTGTCGTTTGTTTTTAAAAAACCCACTGTGAATATATGCTTTTTGACGTCTGTCTATCCCTCACCATGAGATTACCTATCAGAGAGTTACGACCCAACAAAAAGCCCAGTAGGGATATTTTCTATCGCGTCCGCGTTTGAATCATATAAAGCGGGGTACTCTCCAGTCTGGCCATCCATGGTTGACTCGTCCACTTATGAAATGCCTTCCAGACTAGCCAAGCTGAACGAAGCTTACGTGAATATACATCGTGTCAGGCAAAACCTGATACCGAAGCCTGAAGAGATAGAGAATGTCGGGATGTTAAAAGTGACCTGATAAAAGAACTCTTCAGAGAAGAAATCAAGAAAGAACAAGAGGAATGGACAGAGAAGTACAGACTTCAGATGAGAGAGAACAGCAGCAACAACAGCAGCAGCAGCAACAGCAGCAGGAACCAGACAGAGGTTTTGTCGAATCCTGAGTAGACACCAAGGAGTTCTCCTTCTCTTTCCGCACAAGCAGACCGTATCCTGTGGGAAAGCCTGGCACCAGACGGTGACGCAATGTTAAACAGTAAAAGATTGCCATCACTCCCCGTTAACAAAAACAGCCCTTTTCAGGGCCACCCCAATACTCTCAAAAAAAACATACTAATTCAATTGCCTAAAAATTGTGTGTGTTTATGTTTAAAAATTGAAGTGTGTCTCTAAACACTTCGTTTCTTTTGTCAGTAAAAAAATCCACACTTCGTTTCTCTGTCTTGTCTAATAGTGTGTGTCTGTGTTTGTAAGTAAAAAAGTTAACGTGAGTGTTTCTTTTAGGTTCTCGCGTTCCATGTAATAGTAATAATGGTATTGTAAGTTTTGGTGTCAGGGGATGTTTTCCTTCACGTCCGTGCTTCAAGTATATAAAGCGAGACGATCGTCAGTCTGACTACCATCGTTGACGTATCAACATTGAAGATGAGTAACAGAATTGCAAAGTTACTGGAACTTCAGATGCACCTGGAGTATGCCAAGCGACTGCTATACGAACTGGCTATGGAGGCCATACAGGAGAAAGCCGGAATAGAAGAGGAGGAAGAGAAGAGGAAAAAGAAGAAAGAGAAGGAGGGAAGGATCCTGCCTCGCCTCATGCTAAGTCCTGTGTGTAATGTGAAACCTGAGGTAAGGATGCCTCCACAGCCAGTACCAGCGAGGCAAAGATTACCAGCACGAAGACCTGCGGCTCCCCAAATTGAAAACTTGAGAGAGTAACCACAACAACATCCCCGAGTCTGGTGGAGGAGAAGACAGAGGGAGGTCTTCAGAATCCCATAAACTAACGATTGGGACTCTCAAGCCACTCAAGAGGCTTCTGCACTCCCAATCACAAATGTGAATTGGGCAAATGATTGGAGTAGGAGATGTGTCTGTAGTGCCAGGCCTGGGAGATGTCACCATTAGCCAGGTGCACCTGAAGTTCTAAAAAGGAAAACACAGCCCTTCTCAGGGCTAACCAGATCTCTAGAAAAGAGACAGTATTCAAGTTGCCATTTTGTATGAATGTAGAGTAGTGTGACTATAAACACTCACTCCTTTACTGATGTGTATGTGTTTGTGTTTGTGTGCATTCGCGTACGTTTGTGTGGATAGTAGATATGTGTGTTTTATGCGTTCGCTTTCGTTTGTGTGGATAGCAGATATGGTGTGTTTTTTCTTTTCTTCCCGTCTGTGTGGATAGTAGATATGGTGTGTTTTGTTTTTTCTTCTCTTCCTGTCTGTGTGGATAGTAGATATGGTGTGTTTTTCTTTTCTTCCCGTCTGTGTGGGTAGTAGTTATAGTGTGTTTTGTCTTCTCTTCCTGTCTGTGTGGATAGTAGATATGGTGTGTTTTTTGCGTTCGCGTACGTTTGTGTTGATGGTAGATATGGTGTGTTTTATGCGTTCGCGTACGTTTGTGTGGATAGTATATATGGTGTGTTTTTTCTTCTCTTCCCGTCTGTGTAGATAGTAGATAATATGTGAAGTGAGTGTAAGGGATGTTTTCCTTCACGTCCGTACTCCACGGATATAAAGCTGAACGCTTGTCGGTCTGGTTACCCACATTGACTAGTCAACACCTTTGGAAATGAACGTGTTTAACCAGTTAAAACACAGTTGGTACTGGATGGTGGATGGAGCCTATGTGGTGGAAAGGCTTCAATAGGAATGGAGGTTTCCAGGCAGCCTAGACTATGAGAACAGCTTGAAAGTAGCCAGGATGAAGTAATAGGCAAGATAGAGGAACAATTACAGGGTTAAGAGGTTTCATTCAACCTAAATATGTAACAGCAGGTACCTTGAAGTAGGCCCTTGATGTTGTCATCAGAGTGAGGTGCTTTTTGGAAGATATATCCAGTTTGACAGAGTGGTCTTTTGTCAAATGGTGCTTAGACCAGTTAACGAAAGCCGAAGAAATGTTGAAAAAGGTATTGGAAGAAGAAGTGAAGAAGATTAAAGAGACATGGACAAAAGAGAGCAAGGAAAAAGAAAACATAAAGAAGAAAGAGGAGTTTGACAGAATGAATAACAATTGGATAAAGGTGCAGGAAAAATTTAGAGCAATGGGACATCCTGACTGGATTCAAGCGGATGAACAGAAGAAGAAGAAGAAAGGAATAATTGGGAAGGTGAGGAAATGGTGGAAGAAGTGGAGAAAATAGAAGAAGATGAACCAAAGGCCCTTTTCAGGGCCACTTCATATGCCTCGAGAAGATTTATTCCAAAATTTGCCCTATTGGTGTGACTTTGTTTTGTGTTTGTTTTATGTCTATGTCTCTAACCATGTTTCTATGTCTTTGTCTCTATATTGTATTTGTCTCTACCTAGGGTAGCCGAGCGTATTCAGGTCAGCCACTTGTAACACTGTTGCCAGTACTGTGACGTCACCTTACCTGTTCCATTCCTATTGACCCTATACTAAATCTTGAGACTATAGTGCCGGGACCTGTTTTTAACATTACGGTCTACGTGAGGCTATAAATCTTGAGGCTATAGTGCAAACGACCAAATTAACATTATGGTCTACGTGAGGCTATATCGTCCCCATCTACTACTAATAGGATTAGGGCCGTTCCATAATTTAATGTATAGGGTGGTGCTTTGTCAATTTGACACCATTTACAAGCAAATGCTCAATTTTGAAAAATTGTAACAAAATCAGCGCTAATGATGCATGAGGCAGGATTCCAACATTCCAAATTTAATGTAAAAAAAAAAAGAAGCAAACAAGCCAATGTAATAAAAGGGAAAAATAAACAACACGTATACACAAATTTTCTTTACTGCATGTGTGTGTGTGTGTGTGTGTGTGTGTGTGTGTGTGTGTGTGTGTGTGTGTGTGTGTGTGTGTGTGTGTGTGTGTGTGTGTGTGCATGTGTGTGTGTGATTTAAATTTTTAACGTAGCTTTAACAATTTTTCAGTCATATCGCTACGATGTCTGCAGTGTGGCAATTTATAGTGATGTCTAGCACTGGGGCATCATGCCGCAGACATGTAGCATGATGTCCCGCCCCGTCACATTATCCTGACACCAGACCAAGCAGTCCTAACACTAACCTTTTAATGCTGAGCTCCAAGCGATATAGCTATTAGTACCATTTTTAGAAGTCTTTGATATGACTCGGCCGGGGTTCGAACCCGCTACCTCCCGCATCAGAGGCGGAAGCTCTACCCACTAGGCCACCGGAGTAGTCTCTTTACAGCATATATTATTATCTGACTCAAATATGATATACAATTCGAACATAAACA
>JAECUM010046121.1:0-25866 GCA_016617855.1 Megalonaias nervosa
TAGAAAATAAAAAACAAGAAGCTCAGTCCTGTGGAGAAAATGTAATATTTTATCAACTTGAAGAATCAGGAAGAGAGAAATGGTACGAAAGAGTAACGAAAATTTGCAAGTATATTCGTAAAGATTTTTCAAAATCCACCACAACCAACAATTTCAAAATTCGGACGTTATAAAGACAGATCAATAATCCTACAAAAATATAGACAAAGTAGAAAAGAGCAAAGGACACATCAGGAATATAAGCAACTGAGAACAGAGAAGTAGCCAGGGAACACCAAATTTTCGCATCTCGGACGATTTTCCAGAGAGATTTTCCAATTCGAGCTTCTGGATCGGAATCAGAAAAAGGTACAGACTTAGTGGTATAAAATGACACTGCAATTTTTAAATCCTTGGAACCAGATGTTCATTTCTTGTTGGGAGGAGATTTCAGTGCTTATACAACAAAGGAAAATGACAACATAGGCTTTGATAAAACTTTCCACTTACTTCATAATATTGATTATATTACCGACAATGTACCCCAATTAGATCAAATATGAATACAAGCCAACTAAATTATCGTTTGTATGCCCCTTTAGAACTATGTAAATCCACTGGACTTGGAATAGTTAATGCATGGTCTGGGGTGGAAAAAAACATTTGATTCTATACATGTTACTGGAATAATTCAGCTAGTTGCCTTTATTCTTTTCTGGCAGACAGTCAATTGTTTGAAGTAATAAAAAGTTTGTTGTCAGAGAGAGAGAGAGAGAGAGAGAGAGAGAGAGAGAGAGAGAGAGAGAGAGAGAGAGAGAGAGAGAGAGAGAATCAATACATATGCCATTACATCTTACTTTAAAGTTAAGTGTAGCTCAGAGCCAGAAAGTAAGGATGATGATGTTAAGTCGAACAATACAAATTTACATGGTTATGGGAACATGAAAGTCCATTTTCTTCATGCTTACTTGATCTTTTGTTATTTGTCCCTTTTGATCAATATTTTAAAATGATAATATAGCTTTTTGATAGAGCAGGAGACTCTTTAATACAAATCATTAAATCATTTCCATATATCTGGTATGAATGAAGCTGTCCCCGTTTATAGGGTCTGTGTCAGTACACAAACATGAGTGGTTGATAAGGAATGCGAATCTAATAAAAGAATTGCAATGAAAGCCCTATGACACCTTAGCTGTAAAAGATCTGCCAGAAACTTTAAAACTTCTCACTGCCTTAAAAACTTCACATAAAAGAAAGGTCGTCAGGTGGTATAGGATGGTACTACAAAAATGTGGTTTCGCACCAGATCGCAAAATTCACTTGGCTCTGCCTGAACCTAATTTCAACGTCTCCTGCGCTTGACTTCCATTTGTTTTTGTATTTCCAGGCTTGAGCTGCGAAAAAATGTACGAAGGCGATACATTTTCATACATGCTGCTGTTGACCGAGAATTCGTGGATCGACACTCTCTTTTCATCGTTATAGTTAAATATGCCTCCTACTCTATATTCATAACGCTATTAAACGGAAGTACTTGTGGCAAAAACAATCTTCTAGTATTACTGTTTTTGACAATGCAAGCCATACTGACTAACGCTCTAGTTGGGTCTGTGACTCGAATGTGACCGCCATAACGGTGGCAGAGAACAAGAGGTTTCAAGTTTGCCAGAAGAAAGACAATTAACCATAAAATTCCATGCAGCGACGTTGTCACTTTCACTGCCAGCATTTTAAGCTTCATAGCCAGCTGCTGCAGCTGTCTTTCTGTTAGAAGTGCGCGGCATTACCTTTATACCGGTTTAGCAGGATATTTTCTTTTGATGGTTCTTAACATGGTACTTGTTCACTGTACCGGTTCTTTTGCAGTTTACACCAGTAAGGAATGCACAGAAATTTGCGAGTAATCTGGCTAAAAGTTTAATGATATTAAAAGCATGTTTTATTTTTTCATGATAAAATAGTTGTATTTATCAAAAATTAACTCAAACATTACAATTATAATTTTATTTATGAACCTTTAATCATATGCTACACACGTGTTATATTTGCTAGTATGGCGACCAAATGGGATGTTATGAAAGATAATAAAACGTTCGGAAATTTTCGGATTAAGAAAGATAAAAAGTACTTTTTTAGTTATTCACTGGCTCATGTCAATATACTAAGTAAATGTATTCCTTCGCAGGACAGTAAATAATTCTTGGATTTACAGGGGAGCAGTTGTTTTTTTGTTTGAACTTTACTTAATTTCTCTATCCACGAAATATTTTCTCGTTTTTGAGTCAGTGTGTTCTATCTTTACTGGTTCTCTCTGATAAAGATCTTTCCCTAGTTTTGGCATCTTACTCAATGTTTTCCTGGAGGACACGTACGAATGTTAGGAATAGCAAAATTCTTCCAAACACTTCGCCCCATTACTTATTTTATTACTTGCTAAGCTCAGTTTAATCTATGTAGTGATTATAATTTAAACGAAGCAAAATGTTACGTAAAAATCAATGTGATAAAATGTCACTTTGCAAAACAAAATTACCCATGCTTATTGGTGCACTTCCGTTGTCAAATCTTCAGTTTCGGAGGTGTGCAGTTTGGCATGTTTGCAAGCTCTTTTATTGAGAGGTAAGCAAATCTTGCATGTAGTCCGTAATCCCATAATGCCCGAATAGAGGTGGATGTTTTAAAAAACAACAACAGAATTTATGAAGTTTGTTAGGGTCGCGTCCAAAATATTGCGAACGATGTAAAGGTAGCTAAGAATATGCATAAACGTTTCAGCTTATGGGAGACCAACTATTAAATATTAGCAAACAACATGATAAAATCAGGTAGACGCAACCTTCAGCTATGACAATAGTTGGGGTGGGGCGGGGTTGAGTGGGGGGCGGGAATACTACCCTCAATCACGGACAAAGGTCAAGCATATAATATAAATCAAACATATATACCAATTCGAAAGACAGCCCATGTAGAAGGTATGTTCTATGTCACCTAAAGCTAGAGGGTATAACTCTGGACAGCTATCCCTAAAGTAAGGATCGAACTATTTCTGTTTGGGACTGGAGTCACCGGCAAATGATGGAAAACGCAACGATGAATGAATTGATTCACATGAACATTTACTCGCAGATGCTCTTAACAAACAATGACAAGGACAATGATAAAAAAATGTCAATCTTAATGAAAGTGAAAAAGAAAATACGTTGCTCGAATTTGTTCACAAGAAAACAAAGAAAAACATACCTGGAAAAATTGTGTGCACACTCTAGTAAAGAACTGGATTATCGCATATATGCCATTGAAGGGCTATTAAGAGTTTTTCACATTTTAACTGTCAATAATAACAGTAGTTGTCCGTCTCTGCTGATGTCATGGCCTAGCTTAGTGACTAACTGGGGTTGAATGGCGACTTGACCTAAATTGCACTGTGAACTTCTCATAGGCGTTCTCTGCTCGATTGACATGGGTGAAAAGGTGATTTCACCGTACGAAAGTCTATTCTATGTACTCTTCTGGTAATGTTTGCAAAGTGGCTGTCTGCTATTGGTGTCCATAATGAACTTCACAGTCAATATATTCCATAGACTAACACACAGATAAATACGGTTATCTGAGTAAAGTATACATAGATCAATACAGTAGTTTCTGAGTCACGTATCGTACCTCCTGCTGATGACATATAGACAAACAAGGATAATTGACAACCTTGCCGAATAAAGGAAAGAATACTTGTAGGACAGCATTAACTCCAGAACAGTAGACCTACAAGTATTCCTTCCTTTATTCGGCAAGGTTGTCAATTATCCTTGTTTGTCCATAAGTCAGCAGCAGGAGGGGCGATCCTCAATGAATCACAGATTTTGTTTCCGAATAATTCCAGAATAAATTTCCACTGAGTATCTTTCACAATTATTTTTATAAAAAAGTCCACTTGTTGAATTTCCTAGAGAATAAATTATTAATCCAAAAAACAGATGAAAAACAAACAATCTAGCAACAATAAAAAAAACACCTTGTTCCTTCAAGATGTTAAAACAACTCTCTCAGAAAGATATTAAGAATGCGTATTTAAACCCCCAAAACATCATTTCAGTCTCGCGAGATGGGTCATGTGGTCTCTCACTACAAGTACACCAGTGTAGCCCCAATTAAGAACCAATAATAAAAAAACGTTGTTTACACATGGTGATCATGCAAGGAAAGTATGCCCTTGATACTGACCAATCATTTTAACTTACTGTTTACGAACTTCCCAACCCAAGACAAACTAGGTTAACTAAAAATAGTGCTTCTGTAATAGGTTGTACGTTCTAAATAAACAGAGTTTACTGAAAGAAAATTTCGAATTACTGAAAAAGAATTTCGAATCCCATGGAAATAATCATTACAATAAAATGTAATGAAACAAAAAAAAAAGAATTTTAAAACTAACACACAAACAATTTAATTATATATACGTAACAATATACTTATACGTAATCATGTACCGGCACGTTAACATCCAAAATTACCAGTTTGTCTCAGCAATTTACAAGAATGCGAGAAGAGCTGGGGCGACAACAAATCTTTGAAATCCTACCGCCGAACTGTGGCATTGGATTGGTCGTAGCGGCTGTGGCAAAATCGTTTTCCTGGTGAACGTTTCGAAATAGTAATGAACGGCCACTTTGATTTTGTCGTCCTGATCTGCGCTATTATTGACCTAAATAAGGTATACGACTGATCGTGTGCTCGCGGAAAAACAAAATGTTTCTGCTTGATGACTGCATCTTTCGTTTGGATGCCCTATGTCAATGGCCATGCAGGAATCAGCCTTTGGGTCATTATACCAAAACAAGAAAAGAAACACAAGAAAAAAAAAAACAAACCTAAAGAACCCTTTGTTTCCACGGATTTTCAGGAGCAGACGCCATTGAATGCGCCATACTACTGAACAACGATTTATCCAGATACATGTGGCGAAAAAAATAGTCATTGAACCAGAGCATGGGGCCGAGGTATAATACTTTCTCAGTTTCGGAAAGATATTGATGCGAATACATCCGCCATTCTTATATAAATTTGCACATGGTCACGCTTGTAGCTTACCTTAGCAGCCACGTTGTAATCATGGGACCTTTGCCACCTATTGAAAGCTAAGCGCTCAAACAACCGTATCGTCCAAAATCTAACGAGATCTTTAGTTGCTGCTGTACAAGACTATGCACAAGAGCGAGGCAAGAAGTTAAACATGGAAGTTGAAGAGTAGTTGCGTGAATCTCTAGACCTGCCAGAAGCAGGTTCAACAGCAGGTGAAACCTTTGCCGAACTAGACAATCACAAACAGACAAGCAAAGAATATTACATTTTCGTGACCACCTATCAGAGTTGATTGCTTCTGGCGCAGAAAATGAATATCATGGCTGTCATCTCACACACGTAATGGTCTAATGACGTGTTCAAGGTAAGCTGAATCTTTTACCTCCTCCCCCTTTCGTGAAATTTCACACCACAGATGAAGCAATGTACTTACTCTTTTTGATCCAGATACACAAATCCTGCCCTGGCTAAGTTTTGGGAATGGTTAATCCATTCAGATATTTGGACAATTTCCTTGGAACGTCCTAAGTCGACTGGTGGAATCACTTTGGCATATACAAAGTCGCAAGAAAGATGTATTCGTCTTTGATCTCTGATTTATAATTAGCTAAGGTATACAAGTAAATTGTGATTTCATGGATGATTTGCCCAGTATGAGCACACACGGCACCTCTTTCTATAGTTTGCCAGATTCTGCTGCATCGCTAATGTCGCAGGGCATAACATCAATCACACTCGACTTTTTAACTTTGAGAAAGTGGATTGATCACACTGTTTCTGTATGAAATTCGCCTTTCGTTGTGGACGATTTTGCTCGCAACGATCATTCTTTTTTTAAAACTTTTTTGTACTGAAGAATGGTTCCAATACGGAAACGTCTTGTGACAGGACAGCCACACTCATTTCTCGTAGACAATTGATACACTTTCTCTGAGGGTCGATTGATGATTGGGTGACCAGACAACCATGTAATCTTATGGTGGATGACTTTTGTGACACAAAGGTCTTGATCTTAAACTGAATGACATTAGGGCTTCTTTCAATACTTCAAACTTTACGACTTGACTCGAATGATAGTTCAATGGAATTCCTGACATTTGGAATAAATTTGTTCTTTCTTATCTTCGTACTGTAGCCTTAACGTTTAGGTCCACCACTGGCACAAATTAAAATAGTCTATTCAGCGGTCCATGCTACAAATCATTTGTCGTTGATGTAAGGGTGATAGTTTTCAACGAAATCGATGTACGAAACAAACGAAAGATGTTTTCAGTGGCAATGACGAAGCTACACCGGATGGTACAGGTTCATCGGTGGAAAGATTTTATATTTGATCAAATCTTTTTACTGGTAGATGTATTTGACGTCGTCAACGTGTTCTGTCAAAATTTCAGGGAGTCTAATATGAAAGCGAGGGTATTTAGACATCTAAACCAACAAAAATCACACATCTATATATGTATTAGATTCATATTGAGATTGGGGGTCTTCGTACAATATTCGTGTTGCATTGGTTCGTTCTGGAAACGAACTATCGCTTGGAATCAAAGGTTCGATGTCTATTCATCGTAGTTTTGGACGATGCGTCGAAATTCAGGATCTGTTTTGGAAAGGTCGATTGTAGTCGTGTTCGCACATTTATACCACTTGGTATCACCGATTTTCCAAACTCTGGCGTCGTTGGTAAGTTATGTAATATAAATCTTCCATGGTCAACACTGTCAAAATATTCTTAAGTTATTTGCAAGGATAACACGCAGAGTATTCACGAAAGAAACATCCATGAAATTTGTACACGATCTGTGCATTTTCTAAATCTCATCCACACACGGAATAAGTCGTGATCCTTTCTACATCGTTTGTAGCATGTTGTATTTACTTGTTTATAGTCGTCTGGAGCAAGAAACGTAACCAACGCAAAGCTTTGGCTCAGTATGGGCGGCTGACAGATTGATAGGATTGTGGTAATATAATGGCCAGTTTGTTCTGGGTTATTGACTTCCACGTGGAGGAAAACTCCAAACTTTCCACAACAGTGTTGTAAAATGTCCATATCGCATCGCACATATTTCAGCATTTCTTCACGAAAATAAGACTGGTGCGATGAGTAAATTTGGCACCAGGCGTAGAAAGCGTCTATCTATTCTGTTCGTATACCATCTGGGGAATAGCACTGAGGTCCAGGCAAACGCGGAGCCACAAAATGTTGATTTTCGTCTGTATGGAGAAAGTTCGGGAAATAGCCTTTAGCCATTTATGTCATTCCAAACGTTTTAGGCAGCACAGAAACAGGCATAGCCAAATGACTCACGGAATCGTTAAACTAAACGTTTCCCACCTTCATGCAAATGAGAATGGCTCAGTTCATGGTGACCTGTGAAAACTCGTTTCTTGGTTCTGTACACAGTTTCGAAAGAAAATATCAATCGTACCACTGTAGCGTATTGATGGTAGCGGCCGTAACGATAACCTCCTATTCGCTCCAAAGTGTTGTCCGCTGGGTCGAAACCTTCTGAGCAAAATCAGAAAGAGTATGAGAGCCACGAAATATTTTTTTTCCACGTTCTTATGGAATCACGCTGCAATGCAGACATTGATCAAGGTTCCTCGATTTAGTCGTGGCTAGCGCGATGAGTCGAACAAAAGTTAGGAATGTGAATTTCTGTGTCTCGACGTTGTTTCATTCCTGGACAAAAGAGTGCTACATTGTTCTTGGTACGAACGTACTGTGCACAAGTTTGACGTATTTTCACTAATTCGCAAGTACATTTATGTTGATGAAATTGTTTCCTGTAATGTCATTAGTAACACCACCATTGGACTTACCAACGTTCGTCTTCCGGTAGAGCATTCAATCATGTTTTGTCCTTCATGAACACAAGGTCTGGCGGCTGAACAGCCACGGAAACTCCCACCATAAGTATGTTGTTCTCGATCGTTAAATTCTTGGTCACATTTGTCATAGTTGTAATCGTGATACGTTTAATGGCATCGACATTATTTCGGTGATAATAGGCGTGAATATGTTTTCCGTCTGGAAAACAAGGTTCGTCAAACAGGCAATCTCCACGAATGACCTGAGGGTAAATTATCAACGTATAATTAAGGGTTAGTGTGTCTTAAATTCTCCCCATGCTAGGGATCACACGCGTGCTCAAAATTTCTGCTTGTTCGAAAAAGATGTTTTCTTCTCTTGTTGTGATGAGAAATGGCATTGTTCCACATAATGTTCAGAACGTCGAAGAAACAGAACATCAAAGATATGAAAAATAGGTTTCAAGAGAAACATAAAGATACCTGTTATCAATGTAAAAGGTGACAATGGTCCTCAGAGAAGTGAGAAGAAAAGTAATATGAAGAACTTTCAGGAGAAGTAAAACCTATTCCAGTGAAGAAATTCAAAAAAGCAAAACAGTAAGAAGAATTTAAAGGGACTTTTCTGATTTGTTTGAAATTTTATAGTCATTGCTATTGAGGGGAATATAGCCACAATTTAAGTGTCTCCATGTTTTGACTTTTTTGCATTCATAAGATGCTGACAAATATTGTCGTGATGGGATTTGTTTTTTTTTTTTGCTTTATCTTTATTGTTTTGTTTGATTTGGCAAACATTGAGTAATATCTCTTTTCTGAGAGATCTGGGTGGCCCTGAAAAAAGCCCTTGGTGTTTTAAACAAAATGGTCTTTTCAGATCATCTATAAGCGCATTAAACCTTTCCACGCCCAAGACATATTGTTGCTGTGGTGGCAGTGGTTGCTTCTGTCGCTGCTTAGTAAAGGGTGTGGAGGGTTTAAAATTTTTTGATTGCATAGGTCTCTTTTTCTTTGGTTAAGGCCACTGTGACTCTATATATTCCATTCAGGTATTTGAGCTCCGCCAGAATGTCATGTAACAAACTAACAGTTCAGTTTTCACTCACTCTTTCTGCTCACTGTTCAAGATCTTCATTTCCTCTTGCTGCTTGCTCTTTTCCTCTTCTTGTTGTTTTTGAACCAAAGTATGTAACTCTTCTCTGCTTCTTTTTGTTAATCATCATATACTGGCAATTATGAAGAAGGAGGTGAAGGTAGTACCCGCAAAAAATCCTGCGAAAAAATTACACAAAAGTCAAATCCGAATCAAAGTCATTCTCTGTAATAATGCTCGCCGCAGCAGCAGTAATCGAATTATCACACCGGAATAAGAAGCATCCACTGAAGGAACACCCCAACACTATGTGTTCGTTTCAATCCTGTAACCTGTACTAACACTGTTCCGCATTTTTAAATCATCAGAAACACTGAAGGGTATATAGTACGAAAGCGAAGTCACGCGTCCCCTATATTCTGATTGGGTAATAGAGCGCATGCCCTTTCAAACCCATGTGATACAGTCTGGATGGTAAAACGTGCCAAATCAGTTTCATCGTGTCCGTAGATGCTCGTTTGATTCTTGTGTCATTTATTCTGCCATGGCAACCCGAGTGAGTATTTATTATTGTTCTTTTTACTGATGCTTAATACTGTTATGTAAAAGATGTGAAAGTATTATTTTAGTTAAATAAAATTCTGTTTAACATGTAACAATTTTATATAATTGAAAGCTAAATTCTCTTTCGTATATGCAAGAGGAATTTCACAAATTTGAAAAACATTTCACATATCGAGCAACAAATTGTATTTATGGAATAGTATTTTTTTAAATATTTTGAGTCCTGAACTTTGCATATATATATATATATATATATATATATATATATATATATATATATATATATATATATATATATATATATATATACATGGACATATTATTTATGAACACAATGATAAGGTTCTTTAACCAGAGGTGAAGAAAGAATTTCTTTAATGATATTTTAAACGAGGCAAGAAATGTGAATTACTTATTTTAAGGGTAAGAAATTCCATACAGTAGGTGCAGATACTGTGAATGTTTTTTGAATAGGTTGGTTTTCGACCACGGAATCTAGAGATCGTTGCTAGTTGTCGATCAAAGATGACGCTCAATATTTGATAACCTTATTTATCACATACTCGGTACACTTCGCCTACAGTGTGTGCAGTTTCATATTTTTGATATTATACGTGTGAACATATCACTTTATGTGATTCTGATTGGTCCAAATAAGCCCATGAAATTATTTTGCACTATCCTCTTTACTGATTGGCTGGGATCGTGGGAAAACGTTTTTAACCCCGCCTTCTGGAATGTTTTGTTTTGAATGAACATTTTTTGGCGGCCATTTTTTTAAACTCGACTCGCGAAAGGAAATTGAGGAAAAATTATCTCGGCAGTCTGAATATGGATATGTTACCCCCACAGGGGTTTGTTATGTCATGTTTAACAATATCATCATAAGAAAAATGGCGTAAAACTACAAGACAAGAACAACAATAAGAAGTAAAACTAAGGGTATTGCTTATTTGATAGCGGGTGGCGGGGGGGGCGGTATATCTGTAACATAGATATAGAATCCACCGTATATACAAGCGTGGTTTAAATGTTAACTTAAAGAAGTAAATAAACTCACCTCTGTTCACAGAATAATCTGGACATGAATGGGTCTCCTAACTGACAGAACTTTATCCAACCACAGCATCTTTACGTAGCATATATGGGATGTAAATCCGACACGAATAAAATTTGTTGACGTCTTCTGTACAGTCTATTGTTCCAAATCAATCACTGCAAATATCCGGTCACAAATGCTTGCAGTAAATGTGGGAATTTTTGCATCCGGTAATCCTATTTCACATAAAAATCGCAACAATGTAACGTTTAGTTCTGAAAGTGACATTTTAGGGTAAACGTGTACTCTATTGTCGGCCTACTGTACTGTGTACCGTATCAAACAATGTGGCAGCATTACATCGCATTGATCATTCTGTTTTGAAAAATGATTTTGTCGTTATAAAATGTTCTGTTTATTCGGATGGAAGCTTTTTCTTTGATTTATAGTTTGTAAAACAGTTCACTCTACTTTTACCAGTTCAGCTTTGTTTGGGACTATATTTTATGCACAACAAATGAAAGGTGCACCGTCTGTCAGAATGAACGAAATTATTCGTTCTTCTTTCTATCTAAATAATTTTCCACTGAAATAAAAACTATGTGATAAAAAGAATCTCAAATGGGTAATGATTTAATATTGAATTTATGAAACTCGTTGAATAATGTCCAGCTTTTGCTCGCCAAGGCTCGCAAAAGCTGGACATTATTCAACTTGTTTCATAAATTCAATATTAAATCATTACCCATTTGAGATCCTCTATTTATACATACAAACAGGTTCAAAATTGGAGATTCGTATATGCTGTATTTGGATAGTCTGTCTGATTTGAACTAGAACACAAGTGAAAATTAACAATACGTACAACCTTCAGATATCAGGATATCCAGGGACACATTCTATTTTGTGAGCTCTGGTATTTTTAATTATCTTTACATGGCCAACGAAACGTGTCAACAGTTCTATATCGAGCTACACAGCGGTGAAAAACGAAAGAAGTTACAGTATACACCCAACTGAATATCATCTCAATACACAAATATGTGAGCATTGTTGAAATAGGACACACATCTATTAACATTCTAGATCACACATATTCTCTTCGTTTTCTGGTTCAGAGTTATGATCACTCTTCCAATAAACAAAACAACCAATACATTAATAATATTTGAATTGTCTTGCGCATATTATTGTGACAGTGGATTCAGCACAACCAAGTGGGTATATAAGGTCTATAATCACGTGTGGGCATGTGCAGATAAATATCACAAAACTAGCTCCCAGTAATAACAAACAAGGAAGTAAATCAAAGATCCACCATGGAGGTCGATTGAAAGGGAGACGAAAATTGAACCCAATATTTTGTCGCACTACACCATTGGTAAGTTCTACCATTAAGGTTGGTGACAACTATACTTCTACTATTTTCATATTTTGTTAAAAAAATCTCACGCAACTATTGACAATTGCGTTGTTCATAAAACAAGCTTATAAGTAGATAAGACCATAATTTTAATTATTTTGTAGTACTATGTTGGATTAAGAACGGGATTAGTATGGATTTTGTGTTGGTGTTGGTAACAAATCGATTATTTGCTTTAATTTTGTACAAAAATCTACTTTCTCTTTACATTATTTTGTAACGGTTTTCATTCTAATATGTCACTTGACTAACAAAATGTGTTTGTTGACCTTGACCCGGCATGAAATTAGTCTCATACCTAGCAAAGAGCAATATATTCATTGCCCATCCCAGGACAGGAATAAAATAAATTGGGATGAGCATGTTAAAAAGAGAGTTTGAACATAAAAATACAAAGTTAAAAAAAATTGAAATTGGGATGCCGCAGCGAGTTTCGAACCCGCGACCTCTTGTTTGGTGACACATACAAAGACGAATTGGGGTGTTAATATATAAGATGACTGAAGTTGGGTTTGTTGATCTCGGCCTCGTATGGAGATTGATCTTAAACCTAACAAATAAAGAGGCACTATAAAACTAGGTCTGTTGCTCTCAGCCTGGCATGAATATTAGTCTCAGACCTGACAAATAAAGGGACATAACTAAACATTAGGACTGTTGATCTCAGCCTGGCTTGAATATTAGTTTCAAAGATAACAAGTAGAAGACGATTTGGTGAGATACGTGTGTAACAGGTGTGTGTGTGTGTGTGTGTGTGTGTGTGTGTGTGTGTGTGAGAGAGAGAGAGAGAGAGAATTTCTCAAATTTAGGTAATATACTTGTCCACACACAGGTAACCGTATTTAGGTTTTCAAAGATGACAAATAAGAAAGGGAATGATTACACATTTGTTGCCATTCACAACTATCTATCACATTTACCTAGATTTGAGACTCAAGAAACTTCATGGGACTGGCCTGCTGCTGTCGTCGTAGCTCTGAGAACAAAAATTCTGCGACAAAGGTAGGCGAACTTTCAATTGATTCCGCTGTTCTATGAGAATACCTTTTTAAGGATGTACTTATCGTCGTAATCATCGGAATCATCATTATTTTGTACTGCCTAATCATGCATGATGAACACTCTTTATATGACTAAGCAGTTGACTGATTCATATTATACATAAGTTCCATTAATCGTCATAGCTCAACTAAAACTATGAACGATTAAAATATGATAAAATGCATATAAAACGTACGAAAATCAACGAAACCTCTGTATGTATTGGAATTATGAATAATAATTCATCTAAACTTCATTTTTGTTTGGATTGGAAGTTTGATCTGTATCAATAAAATAATCAGGCTTAATCATTGTAAATTTCAGACAGAAGAGTCTTCAGATCAGTTGCCACAGTTCCATGATTTAAGGTAGATAACAGTATTTTAAAATCTAATTCCATATTACCATGATCCAAACAAGACGTATTTTTCTTTCTTTCTTCCTTTTGTTTACAAGGGGCACATATTTTCATATCCACTGTACAAATTTGCTCACGAGACACGATGAAGTGTGTACAGTTTTTGAATGTTGTCAATACGTATTCTTGCACTAATAGCCTTAGATCACTTTCTAGGCCAATTAAGGTCTTTCTGCGTTTAGCAGAGACCGAACTGCATGTTTTCCAAATTATTTCCCTTGTTTATTAATTGTAAACCACCAACAACTCTCGCGAAGCACTTTTTCATAAAGAGATAATAACTGTTTTCACTTTGGTTATTTGACTTCACCCAGAGGCTGCGTGGATTATTTAACTGTATACCATCCAATTATTTGCACAGAAAGAATGTTTTTCTCCTCTCAAGTTTTATATTTTGTCAGTTTGAAATAGTAATCATGAAAATCATACTCTGTCCCTATAATTTAGATAAACTTAAACTTGTGTAATTTCACTAAATTTGTTAATTGTAGCAAAGTAATTATTCTGCATCTTTCTTGAAGAAATATGCGCAGTATGCAGATTTATAAATAAAGCTTTTAGAAATCAGAATTTATAAATTATTCGAAATTGTTAGATGGAAGTATGATACATTACATGATTATTTTTTTTTATATTAAATCCTCCTGATCCCATTCTTTGCATCCGCCTCCCAAAAATAAGGAAAACAAAATTCGAAGGGCAATCTTATTGTGTACTTTGGGGTTATGAATAGGAATCATCATATGTATTTTAGTAGTACGCACTTCATAAAACGTTGTATCCATTCTAAGCTGTTTTGAACAAATTAATTTATTAAATGATTTCTATTTTGTCTATCTGCCTGTGTAAACTCTAAACCTAGTTAGGAAAAGGCGGGTGTCATGTCCTAAATATGATAAATAATCTTTAATATTAAGTAATATAATACGTAAAATACGCACATATATTTATTACTTGAAATAATTTCATATTAAGGTTGGTGATAACTTTGGTGAGAATATGACATAATTTGTTGGACGAATGGAATTTTTGTTTTTCTCAGTCGCTAACTACTTGAAGGATGCACATTGTCTGGTCTCATGATTTTGAATGTTTTATGCCAGGGAAAATCAAAGACTAAAACATAAATATCGATTTTAATTTATTGGATATATCTCTACAAATGAAACATGGATAAAGGTAAGAAGCATTAGTTTAGCATCGATACCTGTTTTTTTTTTATTTCTTTTTATTTCCTCACGTGATGTAGAAAATCTTTCTGAAAGTTTCACACACAGAATTCAAGTATTTTGAAGCCAGCTGTCAATCTCCCTCTCTCGTGAACCGCAAAATGTTTTGACGAGAACACCGTGAGAGGGACTTTCAGTTATGCGTGAGTGTGCTCGATAATACAGACGATCAAAGCCAGGTGTCAGTAATGTACCCACTTATTACAAACAGCTCACTTTTTATGTATGTTTGTGTGTTATGGATTTTAAACGTTGCTTTAACAAATGTTCAGTCATATCGCTACGATGTCTGCGGTGTGGCAGTATATTTTGATGTCTAGCACGGGGTATCATGCCGTAAACATGTAGCATCATGTTCCACCCAGGCCGACCAGTCCTAACACTAGCCACTTAATGCTGAGGGCCAAGCGAGGCAGCTGCTAGTACCATCTTTATAAGTCTTTGCTATGACTCTGCTGGGGTTCCAACCGCGACCTGCCGCATTCGAAGCGGACGCTCTAACCACTTAAGCCACCGGAGCGGTCACTTTTTATATATCAAATTGAAACATTTTTTTTTTTAAAAAAAAGATTGTTTATTACTTTACATTCATTATCGGGTAAAATTGTTCCTAAATATGAAGGTTTGATGTGAAATAAAGTTAGATGGTAAAGAGCATGCGTGATTGTTGAGGTGATATATGTAAGCTCAAATGGACTGTATGTATGTATGTATGTATGTATGTATGTATGTATGTATGTATGTATGTATGTATAATAGATATTTACGTTGTAGTTGGACATCTACATGTTTCGTCTACATCCCGTTCACGCATTTTTGAACAGTTGCCCTCACGATTGTTTTATATAAATCATGTTGATGTGCATGAGAGAGATTGGAAGGCCTCTCCCTTACTGTAGCATTATCTTGCGTGCACTCTAAGTTGAAACGAATAGAACAAAATTACCAACCAGCCCGATTATTTGGATTAATTTTCAAAGCTGAAAGACAAGACAGCTTAATCGTGTCGGATATTACATGCACATGTGCCTTCATTCATTATTTATTAATTTATTGTTATGTATTTGATCATTCATCTATTTACATACACTTTTCTTTAGCCTTGAAGCCAACGTGATACCAAGGAATGAAAGTCAACAAGAGAGACGATACAAGACAACGGTAATTATGCAATGTTTTTGTAAAAAAATGTAAGTCATAGTTAAGGCCCTTTTAGATCCGTTCTTTATTAAGAAACGTGCATTTAAAATTTGTACGGTGTAGTGTCGATTTCTGAGTTACATAGCAATTAATGTGAATCAATAAGAACAGTAGAAAACAATAATAATATGAACAAGCTCATCATTATCATCAGCAGCAACAACGTCATCAAAGACAACACACTGTAGCATTTTTCTTTTTCTTCCCCTTTTATAAGTGTCACCCCCTGTCACTGCTGCTTCCGTTGATACTGATTCTGGCTTACCATGTTTTCCTTCCAATATTACGCAAAAATGTGGTAAATATCTATACAAATAAAATGATCTTTCTAACACGAGTTCAGCAAATGTTGAATTGAATAGTGAATTCTTTGAGCAATAACTTTATCTTTTGCTATATCATTTAGGACTGAGGGTTTCAGCAAATGAAAATGAAAAATTTAATAACAACAAAGTAGACTAAAATATGGCAGTAAATTTTACATTGATAATACGCGCACTCAATCAAATATATTCCAAGTTTTTTATTACACATGAACGCACACAAATACAGACATGTTAATGTACAGGTTCTACAAGTGAGACAGCGGATCTAATAAGTGCTAAAGCTGACTGAGATGAGTGCATATTTCAAACATTAGTATAAGACGAATTAGGAATATAACACTGAGGGGATTGTAGAAAACTGAGGAGCTGATAGCACGTCATTGCAGAATTATGGAATGTTACAATACTAATGTTGTGACAATTCTAGTTCAAAATATTGTAAACACAAAACAGATTCTTTTCAAAACAAAACATAACTAAAGTTCAAAGAAAACGACGATATTATTAAAAGAAAGTTTTGCTTAAAGTACAGACGAGCGAACTCACTGTAAAAGACACCTTAAAGAACAGCCATAGGGTGATTACTTCATGAAAAGTATTGTACAGAACGCTAAGTTTTTTCTTTATATTTTATCAAATATGACATCACAAAAAGAATCATATAATCTCAGTTAAGAAGAAATGGTTTAGAACAAATGCATTTGAAGCAATATATTTCTACCAGGACTCGTCGAACGGAATAAACGCAAAAAGATTTAACGTGTAGAACACGAAGTAGTCCATGATATTTTGTTTTGGTCAGCTATACACAAATTACTTGCTCTGAGTTCTGTACAAATGGTTTTGAATCTAAACGTAAAGTGTGTGATAACTATCAGCGAGTACTTGATAATTATTGTTCGTTCAAATAAGACGTGTCTGCACGTTGTTTACGTCGTCATCTCGATACTTGTTCAAATCATATATTTGCCTAAATTAAAATTCATATTAGCTATAAAATATATAGTCTCTGTGGGAAATAGTAATGTTTCAACTGGCTAAGACTTACAAAAACAAATGACTTC
Organism: Megalonaias nervosa; assembly: GCA_016617855.1. Taxonomy (NCBI): domain Eukaryota; kingdom Metazoa; phylum Mollusca; class Bivalvia; order Unionida; family Unionidae; genus Megalonaias; species Megalonaias nervosa. The sequence goes on from JAECUM010046121.1 coordinate 17,270, forward strand.
ACAGACGGGTTTGTTCTTAGTCTGCACAAACGTCTAAGAAATGAATGTTTCCGAAATGATGGAGAGATTATAATTTTACCAAATATCGCTTTCAGGATATCGCAGATAATGCTGTTATACAAAAGCGACGCAGTCATGACCAACCAAGGTAACAGCAACATTTGATTTTAAAAGACATCAAGTTCCAAAATTACAAGAAATAAAATATAACACGCTCAGACTGAAATGAAAACGCTTAAGTCTGACAACAATGACGACGACAAGATAAACACCACCCTCCACCCCTTACTAACGCTTCCGCTACTGCTACTTTTCATTTTATGTGGACTAGAAGTGGACATGTTATAAGAATAGGCTGAACAGTTTGTTTTCCTATCAAAGCTACATTTCCTCTGGGAAAACATTGAGATAGTGGTATGAAATGATTTGCTGATTCTTCAAATGAAGGATAATGAAACATATTTTGTACACAATTGTACACATATTTTGTACACAATATTTTGTACAAAATACGTACAAGTTGGTCGCGGTGTAACCAAACAGGCAAAGCGTTAGTATGGCACATGCAATTGAACACAGCCCACCAATAATTAACTAGAGGGTGGGCAAAGCTAAATGTACAGTACAAAATCTCATTGCCCCAGTATTATTATGAGACAACCTTAAATCTTTTCTACCTCAGAATGTACAAAAGATAAAAACAATGAAAAACAGGTTAATCATATTAGTAAATCTAGTTAAGTCGGAAACCTTCATCCTTTCCCCTTTTCAGTAAATTGATGAAAGTGTTTGATTAATTCATTACAATGTTGACAGTCTTAGGAAAATAATTATCCACGGACTAGAACCTCTACCAATATATTTCAAGATAAATAAATCAGTCTCTCAATCGATGGATTATAATGATTATGTTTGCACAAAAATATGTAATAGGTCAAGCAATTAGAAATATTGCTTAAAAAATATATCGACAACAATTATTATTCAAGCATGACAGATCAATTTGTATGGATAATGATGTATTGGCAATCATATAATGTATGTACTTGAAAAGTTTTGTTTCATTTACATGACAGTCAATTTTAAGATAGATGATAGCTAAATATACAGGTACAATTATTTGAAAGATTTGTATTCCATGATATACATGTCAGAAGATTAATTCATCAATAATAAGAATATAAATAAATGAGATGAAATTATGTACAGATGTTTAAAGAAGAAAGGCAACGAACATGGGTGTACACAGTATTAAATTACAACACGTGAAAAGGTCCAGTATAGCCGTAGCTAGATAATTAAAACTGCAACAAAATTTCCGGTTAAAAGTATTAACCTTCAGTCAGCTGGTTGATATCAAAGTACGCATATAAGTGCCCAAAACACATGCACGTTTCACGCATGTTTGAACAATAACTGAAGGGAGTGTGACAACTACATGATTACTTCCAATTTTAATGAAATGTATGTTATGTATTGTTGATAATTAAATATGTTGAATGCATTCAAATAAATTAATTGCAGCAACTGACTAATATATTTTCAAGCAGACATGGAGGTGCAGTGTGGTTACTGTACTACCTGCAATGGAGTATCTGGCCTGAGTACTTAGACATAAAGCTCCAAACAACAACAAAACAAAACACCACACTTAAACAGACAAAAATTACACTGCTGATGGTTAGTTCGCGTTGTTGTCCCCTGGATTCGATATATGAATTAATTACACATAGCTATCAGAAGCCGGGTGTATTCTTTTGATTTTTCTATTTATCATTTCTCTCTAATATGAGATTTCAAAAATACAGGATATGTATGGTTATGTATATACATCTAACTCTGAGGTGATGTTGACCACGACATAAACAAATATACCTTGGTGATTGTTTGTCATTTTCAACAAATAAATATTCTAACTTAACTATGTGTTTAATATATTGTTATAGAGATCTTTTCATATAAGATTTGAGCCATGAGAAATGGAATTAAATCCACAAAAGTGAGGTTTAAAACTTTATCAGTGTAAAAAGCAATCTTCTCAATGCTTAATAATCAAAGCTCGTCTCATATCTGAAAATTTTATTGATATTCATCTTCCTTTACACAATTTACAATCCAAACCTTTACTAGTTGGTCTATTGTTATATCTTCAATTGCAGTGATGCAGAAGACAAATTACTTTTGGTTGAAAATGACTCCATGGAAAGGGGAATTGCATCTGACGCGGGAATGGTATGCATGCCGCTAGGTCTTCTGAAAATTTCATTTGTTAGTATTTGACCAGTAAAATAATATTTTCCGGTTGTTATAAAGCACCTCAGGATTTGGCTAGGAAATGGAAAATACACAAATAATTGACTGCTTAATTATTTAATTAGTTTACACCAAGGTTGTAATTTAAACGACATGTTTCTTGTTTTTGTTCCTCTTTTCATGTTCTTCTTCTGTTAGTGTATGATACAAACAAGATCTATCTTGTGTGTTGAAAGTTTGTGAGTTTGTGTGCTTATATATGACAATTTGTGTATTCAAAAGAGATACTTTTCAACTCTGATCCTAAAGATATGAATATCAGTAAGAAGCTTATACTTTTTCATGGAATTATATCTGCAATAAAATCTAAACATAATTTATTTGCAATGTGGTTTCAGAAAGATCATTCCCATGGCCCGACCTCTGAGAGTGCATCAGGTGGGATATATTCAGAAGGAAGTTGTAATCGTTGTCATGGGGATGAATCACCCGTCTTGCCGCATACTGGATCACCAGTCACTTTTCCAGATAAGGGGTGTGTGTTTGACCGTCGTTTTCAATTAATGTAAATTATGACGGTCAGAAAGCTAAATCCTATCAATATATTTATAATCCTTTCAGTGTTGAAAATAAAAAATATTTACGTTGAACAGATGTGTGTTTAGATGGATTATATTGCGTTTTGTAAGGCTGCATAGATTCTATAAAAGTTAAATGAATTCCATAGCGTATGCTCCGAATGATTCATTCTATCTACATGTTTTATTACGATATCAATGGCATTAACTGTTTCAATAAGGCATTTGAAGCTTCTCGAAACCCGACATTAATTCAAATGTAACGCTCTCTCTACAAAAATTTCATACCATAAGATATATGAAGACTCCAGAGTGACCAGTCTTAGAAATATTTATAGTTATCTTTTTGCAAAGACTAAAAATTCGAAATTTTTTAGGTAGCACCGGCTTTTGAGCGATACTGCTTTACAGAAATGAAAAGATTCTAATGAAATTAAATTTTCTGTTGTTGATGCTCATTTTATTGTTTCTGTCTTGTAAATGCTATTATTGGCAATAAGGATATAATATTTCAAGCAATCGCTGTAGACTGATCAAGGCATCTGCTAAATACGAAGCAACGTTGAAGTAAGTTATCGTACAACTTAATATCGTGCCAAACAAGAATGGAAAATATACGTGAAAGTGAAGGCCTAGTTTTTATATAGGGGAAGTTAGCATGGATGTTCATCACATGGATGTTTATTACAGGTAATAAAGTATTGCATGCGTCTGATCAATGTGACCCAGATAATATAGGTATACTTTGTATAAGGATATCATTCTCTTTCAGAAAAGAAACATGGGAGGCACAGGTAAGCAAACTAAGGTAAGTGTTTGCTTCATCAGGTTATTTTCGGGTAATGTTTGCTTGAGAATATGTACATCTTTAAATTATATGGCAGCATGGGATCAATTTTTATTATTCCACCTTCCAATTTTCTCTATTAAATGTGTTATTATATAGTTTTAAATTCGAATCAGATTTTCTTTTCAATGAATGTCTTTTGATTTATTATAGATTACGTACACTTTAGCCATGTATTTCCGATATTCAGTATGTATATTTGTTCCTCAAATATAGTACTAGATTTGTATTTTAATACTCAGAGAATAATGGGATAATTCCTCTGTTAAATGTTTTCATACAGCAAGCCATGTATCGTTGTTATTCTTGCACGGCCAGTAATCAGCATGAGTACAATCTCACTTCCGGCAACAACTACAAAAAGATAGCTTTCCCACATGGTTGACATAAGACTTATGTCATGAAAGTCATATATATCCGCTATTCATTGATATAAATATTAGTGAACGAAATCATGACCAAAAACCAGCACGGCTGAAACGGTTCTGGTAATGTATCAGCTCTTTTATGGACAACAAATGCTACCTTGCTCCTCTTAAACTCAAAGCTAACATAGATAATGACTCGAAGGCTTATGCAGAACATAATGTAAAAGCCAGCTATTCACCCATGAGGTTACCTCTTACTCTATTAAATGGGCCAGTTATCCTTGTCCACCGATGCCAACAAATTCAATGATTACAAAGAAATCCTTAAATTACCGAAGAGATACATGTCACAAATAACATATGGTTTTCACGTGATTATTGTTGGACAGTTGAAATGTTCAACTTGTTGATTATCACCGTTGCTACTGACAATGTTGTAAAGGATCCTAGCCTAGGGTGTAGTGCATGCTGGCCCGAAAACAACATTATCATTCAGGTTGATCAGCTTCTGAAAATAATAGCCGTTCTCACCGACTTTTGTTGTGAAGTGCAAACCGACATAGTAATTAACGGTGATAGAAAGCGGAGCGGCTACCCCGTATTTACATGGTTAAATCAAGCCGGTGAGGCAACACGGAGAACATAAGCGGTTTAGTCAATTCGACAAGATGAAGATACAACAAGGCATGTTTGTATTGTCGTCTAAGATTTGATCTAGCTGGTACCACAGCAAAAGGTGATGCAACATGTAGAACAATAAGATACAACGGAGCTAAGTATACAGATATAACCATTATTGACGAACAGCAAGCAACAAGTCATCATTATAGTTCGATTTCCCCAAGGTTACTACAATTCAGCGAGGGTCTTTACTGTCAAGGCGACTGTCCTGGACCTCCCTTCTCATACCTGTAAGTAGTGATTATGTGATTATGATTTTTAACGTAGCTTTAACAATTTTTCAGTCATATCGCTACGATGCCTGCAGTGTGGCAGTTTATAGTGATGTCTAGCACTGGGGCATCATGCTGCAGACATGTAGCATGATGTCCCACCCAGTCACATTATCCTGACACCAGGCCGACCAGTCCTAACACTAACCTCTTAATGCTGAGCGCCAAGCGAGGCAGCTGTTAGTACCATTTTTGTAAGTCTTTGGTATGACTCGACCGGGGATCGAACCCACGACCTCCCGCATCCGAGGCGGACGCTCTAACCACTAGGCCACCGGAGCGGTCCCTGTAAGTAGCAAGATTGCGGTCAACAGGGATCCAATTTTATCGATAATAAATTTATCTTTAACAAAAACAGTTACAGCGCCCCATGCTTCCAACTCTTTAAAAAGGAAAGAAAGAAAACATGAGTGATTGTGCAAAATAAGAAACAATACTACAGGAAAGTGCAGCTTTTTCAGAGCAATAATGGTGCTGAGGGTAGTAATAATTACCTTTTATTGTAAGTTTAAAGGTCAGATTGTATAGCCATTGGTAACTCAGTGCATCTTGATTTGAATCAGTCTTTAGCTCTGTCCTGGATTCCTGTTATGTAAGATAGTGAAGAAATCAAACAATATATTGCGAAACATTCAGGCCATGTCCTTGTCCTATTTAATGCTCTATTGCTCCGTTGTTGCTTACATCACATCCGTATTTAGCCATCACACAAGAAAAAATAAAAAGAAGAGACGATACAGAGTTTTACGGCAAGCTACACACAAATAAATCCTTACAGAACTATCATCGTTGGATTGTAAAATTTGTAACGTACCTGGTTCAAAACATGTGAAAACAAAAGCATACGGACTATTTGAAACGTCTTTAGTTGAAAGTTTTGTTACAGAAACGGTAGTTTGACACTGCAAATGTACAACTAAATTTTTATCTAAAAAGGTATGACTTTATTGGCAAATTGTTGTTAGTCTATGAACTTGGTTTTATACTTAAGTTGTATTTTATCACGTTTTTTGCTAAGCCTCTTGAAGAGTGAAAGTGATTCCTCAAGGTATAGATCTCTTTGATACTTATCAGTAATTTGCAAAATACCAGATATTTTGAAAGATTATGGCCTTGAACTATCGTTGTAGAATAATATCATTGAACAATTTTAGTGATTTTATCCTTCTGCTTCCAATTTCGTCGTCTTTCTTCACCTCCTTCTTTTCTTCAGTAGCGACAGAAACTTGATCTGCATTATAATTATGGTGGAAATATTAATTCCTCTTCACGTGTCATGAGCAGTCCTATATTTGTTCTTCATTTTGAACATGTTTTACAACGTATGTACATAATAGATTGTAATCTGTAATGTGCTGTCTTTAACGTTTAGGATGATTATTTATTTCCTATCACCCTTTTTTAGATGTATAAAATTACTTTTACTGGAAGATCATGATATTTTTATAGCCATAAAGATTTGATAGAATCACATCAACTCTGATTAATATTACCTTAAGTTAGCCAGTTTAAGTCGTTATTGTAAACAGCATGCATTTGTTTATGTTTTATATGATCATTATGTGCACAATAATAATCGAATGATTTCTTTTGCAAGAGAAGAACTCGAATTCCATAGGAAAAAACATAACGAAGAGAGAAGGAAGTTCGAAGAAGACTTGCAAAGAAACAGAGAGCAAATCAAACAACTTGAAGAAGATAGAAACGAGCTTTTGAACAGGTTTGTTCATGAACAAATATTAATAAGGTGCAATATGTATGGACCGTAATATCTTCATAATCATATATAATCTGTTAGATGCAATACATTGTGATGAATTTTGTTCCCTATTTTATTTCTGTAGTATTCGTTGAACTACTAGCATTTAGATTTTCTTTGGATTTTGGTTTTTCTTGAAGAAGATAGGCTAAACTTATTTCACGTTTTTACTTCCAGAAGCTTCATATATTAATATCCGCATTCTTGACTTGATAAAAAGAAGAATAAAATTGATACCAGGAGGGAATAAGGTGGCATGCTCTTTGTATGAAATATGTATTTAATAAAAACAGTTTTCATCCTTAAATGCGTTACCCAATCATAATACCTTAAGAGAACTACTGATGCCTCGCAAATCCAGCCCTTCCAGGTACTACTTTTAGCTAAAGGGAGCTAGAAGTTGTCTGCCGACCTATGTGACGGTCGAGCAGAGTGATCTCCCCTTAGGTATACGGATTGGCGGCAAAGTCAAAGAACCTGTCAATTACTATTTCTGCTCGTGCCAAGATGCACACTCTGGTCACGAGAGACCTTGCAAAAATCCGGAATCTACGTGGAAAATTTGCTATTACAATTTGGAGCTTTTCACTTCTAAGGAAATTATAACACATCTATATTTCCAACTTTTTCTCTTCCTATGCCAACAAAGTTCTGCCTTTACAGTTTGCTAACACTTTGTCGTCGTCACATATTTAAGTACTTGCAAGGGGAGTCTAAGTAACTTTACTTTAAATTTGAGATATAATATGTGCAAACCTCTAGCGCTTATAAAAAACTCCTATTATATGTGTAATTCCATTACAAACGGGCACATATAAGTTAGTTTTTATTCCAAGTCATTCGTAGCGTCTTTGCGCCAACTTCAACGATTTTACTTGTATAAGTGGTTTGTGGGCTTTTTTCCCTACAGAAAATGGCCTCATAATGTCTCACCTATTTTGTACGTATCTATAACGGTGCCTCGGTTCCCTTTTATGTGAAGTTTGTTTTTAAGTAATACACTTGTGTACACTCCTGTATTGGTTCCGCTCTGGTCGGTCAAGTGCAGATAAGCTATCTGTACACGGTTTATTCAGTCGCGTCTTTCTCATGCATATTTCTATAGGCGACACTTGAGTGATATTTATCTGCATAAGCATTCCATAATATTTAAAGAGCACTTAGTCATTCGCACGGGTATCCTGTGCGACTGCACAAGATAGGTTCGGGCTACAATATTTACATGCGTGCGTGTCTTTATGATCTTAAGAAGCTCTTTATATATGTATAAATCCGTCATTTCCGGTAAATACAGGTGTGTTTCCTTTACCATGACATCCTTGTGGTGGGTGCACAAACGAACATCTCCTGCCTCTCCAGGCATTTATACCGCAAATAGAAATATATAATTTTCTCCTCTGGCTCTTTGAAGAAAGTTAGCACCGAGTACGATAAAAGGTTACCGCTCCACGATCGCTGACGCCTTTCGTCATCACGGAAGAGAGGATATCGGACGATATAACGACTTATTTGACCTAGTCTCCAACTGTGAGTATACAGGGTCAAAGACGTTAGCCCTTTGGCCAGAGTCTGATCAAGCAGTTTGACCTTGTCATAGTAAAAATCGTACATGAACTACTTCGACAAGTAAAGCACGGTCGTACCAACATAGATTGGTTTTGTCGGTTTGAGGTTTGACTTTTTTTTACTACGAACGGCAAGAAGTCCGCCATTAACGATTTTTCTGGAATCAAAACTCGGGTCCGCAATGAGCCTAAGAAGTTTGTCTTGCTCACTTTACTACAGAAAAGATAGACTAGAATTCGTTTGCGCATAATCTCCATGGTTTTTCCAAACACA
>JAECUM010046122.1:0-23147 GCA_016617855.1 Megalonaias nervosa
TCAGTTGAATTTGCCAGAATCCTTTCAAAAGGTTAGAACTGGTGACATATTTTGCATTTCCAATTTTCTCAATGCAATCATTGATTTTTGGCAATGGAAATGAACTTGTTATAAACAAACTGTTCACCTTTCTATAGTCAGTGCACATGCGGAAAGTATTTTCGGTACAGGTATACATGGTGAACTCCAGTCACTTTTACTCAGTTCTAGGAAATCATTCTCCAGCAAATACTGAATTCTTTTTTTCAAACATTCCTGTATGGATGTTGTTTTACAGATGTGAAATCTATCTTTTCAACGTCATGGTAAATTTTACTTGTTCTTAAAGAACATCTGGATACAAGCGTTCATATTCAGGTAGCAGCTGATTTAGTTCATTGTTTTCTTGTTGCTGCCGATGCGAAAGTTTCTGGTCCAGATTATTCATAATTTCTGAATTCCGAAGATTTGTTACTCCAAAGTCACGAGGTCTATAAAGAAAAATATACAGTCCTTGACTCAGCTTAAGATAATGATCCTCAAAACTGTCACTCATTTTGGACAAGGTTAGCCACTAGATAGAAGTTTTCATTACCCACAGCATCTAATGAAATAAAATATAAATGAAAAACTAACAAATAATGCAAATTAAATATACATAACACCAACTAAGAATAAAGGTTATGGGGGTTTTTTTATTTCAAGTACAGACACACTTAGCCTTGTCTGTTCCTTTATATTGCAGCTTAAATTAAATTGTCACTCTCCTTAGATATTAAAGACCTATGCCATTTTTATTTTGCTTTTTAGATCAATTTGTAACTCCCATTGATATGAACAGAGCAAAGTTTTTTTTCGCAGCTGAAATCAAATTGTAACTCTCCTTAGACATGAAAAGAACAATGTCCTTTTTATATTGCATTTTAAGTTAAACTCTAATTTTCCTTTGATGTGGAAAGAACTCATACATGACCAATTTATAACTTGTAACTTTGTTTTGACAAAAATGTGTCATGTGCTGATATCAAACTCTTAAAAAAGCAAGCCTGATCAGGCAAAATAATGTTATTGATTTTCAAAATGGGGGTTGTCTGTAATTAGGCGTTTTATGTGTTTGTCTGTTGCAGTCGTAACCATTTTATAATATTAAGTTATTTTGTTCATTTGTTCACCTCATGTAAGAAAAATGTTTATTAAAAAAAAGCAATCCTGAGTCTTCATTATCTTTCCCCCTCTATTCTGTGATTGAGTTTAGTGACATTGAATAGATCTTTCATTGGTATTCTTAATTCAACCTTGATTTTCAATTTAAAAGGATCAGACTGGGTAAATAAATAAGTTATTGAGTTCCAATTTTTAGTAACTCAATTTATAATATTTCCAATACAGTGAATTTATGTACATGGATCTAAATTGCATAAAGTGGTTTATAAACATGTGCAAATATTCTACGGCATAGTCCAAATTTGTATTGTATCTTTCATTTTTCTAACCATTTTACTTAAATGTCAAACTTAATTACACCAATGGACTTGAGGGGAAAAGATACCCTAAATTAGCAAGATGCAATCTGATTGATACATGGGAATACCTCTGAAATTACGGTCCTGAAATCTATTTCATTCCAATAACCCAAGGCTTAATTCCATTACTTGACATTGATTGGATGAAATGAAGCTAAGAATTCCACACAGAATTGACGATGCTTGCTTTATTCGTTCTTGAAATAACTAACCTTTCAGTTGATGAGATATTGTTGTCGATATTACCTTTTTTACGAAACAACTGGATGTCATTTGACATTTTATGACAAATCTCCACAAAATATTGCACAGAAATAACGTTTATGAGAATTAATAGATACTGACTTCCCGGTCACCATTTTGATGAATCACCTAACCTACTAAATAACTAATTGACTAGACAATTAATCTATCAATGTAAGTATTATTTCCCTGCTCACCTGCCTCCATCAGTTCATCATGCCATCCAATAATCAGAAAATATATAAACAAAATGTATGGACAATTTTTGCTATAAAATAATACATTCAAAATAGCAGCAGAAATGGGAATTCAGTAAGCTGTTGGTTTAAAAGGGAAGGACGTTTAGCAATATAACATAGTAAAAAATGCAGAAAATCTCATGTGAATCTGTCCCATGCTAAAGTAGATCACCAAGTCCAAGACTGTGGAGGTATGTAAATGCACATTGAAAATTATTTTTTGCTTGATTTGCAGAGTAAATTATCTCTTTATTTCGTTGTCATAGTTTTTAAAACTTTTCATATTGTGACTAGTTTTGACAATGAAAAAACTGGAACATTTATAAAAATGCTTAGAGCTCTAGTGTTCAGTACTGTATGCATCGTCATATAAATTGTCTACACAGTTATATCAACTTCATATTACTTTCTGGCAAAGAACTAAGTCGGTATTTTTGCCAAAACCTAACATACAGCATGAATACATATACACAAGTTAGAAACAAAAAAAACAACATAATTGTTTTCTATTGTTAATGGATCATATATGACGTATATTGTATGATCAGACTTAATTTGTCATTGTATTCATTACTTCAATCGATCTATTTGTCCAGTAAATTTGTATACTTTCTAATTTACGATTAATACCGAGGTATCGTGGCAAGGAACTTATTTGACATTCTGTTCCGATTTAATTTACATTATAAACTTACGGATTCGTTTATCTCTACAAATGTTTTCAAACGTTCCATTATTAAATTCAGGCTAATGAGATATGCATCTAAATCTGATAAAGGTCCCTCTGTAATTTCATAGCGTATCATTTCTCACACCTTAAAGAAGTTTGTTGTTCTGGGTTTAATGGCAGTTTTCAGCACACGACACATGACGGTCAATATAACTATTCGAGGACGAAACATGGAAAACCACGGTAAGAGCCACCGACCAACGGGAAGCTACTGATAAGCTTTCTCACTTAGGCAGAGAATCGAATCCGCGCTGACAGAGGTGAGATGGCAGTGATCGGTAAAGGCGAGCGTTTTAAACGACTCGGTCACTCGGCGACCCAACAAATACTTTTGTAATACTGCATACACTTAAAACTTGAGTGAAACCTCTATATCAGAAAGTCTAAATCTATTGATTTTGTACTGTTCTCATCCTACATAGCCTCGAATGGCAAGCTAACTCCGTCGTTAACATAATAAATGTTTACAAAAACCTTTTTTAAAGATTTGATAGATCAAAATCCATCTTTATATTTTTGCCTACCATTATCTTAAACGAGAGAATTTACTGTTACTAAATATAACGAACCAGAACACCCATGGCTGGTGGTGCACAATACTTCAGGGATGATCTTGATTACTATTGGAAAATGCTACAAATTAATAGATAAACTGAAGAATGAAAGAAAACCTGGTGGGACTTGAGCCACAAAACCAAATGTAACAATTCGGCACTCACGTCTTTCCCCTAGAATACCCTCTTATTTATTAAAAGTAGTGAGATGTGGAATTTTCATACGTTCCTTTTGCTATAAGACTGCTTGACTGTGTGATATATCGCAAATAGAACCGTAATACCTTAGGGTTTTCAATCAAGCTGATTTGATTGAAGCAATGTTAAGTTTTACGGACGTTATAAGAATATGTTTTATTCCTGTACTGACAATCCCACGAAAAGTTGATAAATGAGCAAATGTAAAACCGTTTCCCAACGTTTCGAGCTAAGCAAACTCTTCTTCAGGGGGAGACACAACTTAAATAGAAAAACCAAACACTTAACACAGAAGCCAAGAACCTCACCGTTACTGACAGCATTTGTCACTAAACTTATTCTTGAATCTCATTGTTCGTGCAAAAGTCGCGAAGTTTTCTTTTAATTCCAGTACAATCTACGTTTTGAGCCAGGAACAAAAGTAGACACCTTAAGAGAAGATTTATGTCAGAGTCAGACAACAAATTTATGACAGTATTAACAATTCGGGATGCTGAAAGTCGTTTCGTACGAAACATTCTACCCTGTTTTCTTTTTCGTTGCTTTCGTGAGGAAGCCTTGTTTGGGAATTCTCTGCATAACGTAATCTCCAGAAATTTTGCTGTGTTGTTTGTCTGAAAGTTGTTTTAATATGCTCATCAGAAATGATTTTAAGTTTCCCCATGTAGTCACGAAATGTGTTTGCATCACAGTATCTTCTAAGAACTTCAATTTGAAACTTAATACCTGGCTACAATTCTCGGCTATGAGGCTTGAAAGCCAGAGAAGTGAATTTTCAAACCAAATGGGACAGTTTGTTTTGCAAATAGGTCACATAACTGACCAAATGATGTTCCTCTCTAATTTTAATTTTGCTAAGAGATCTTAGGAGGAAAAAGCACGAGTGTCCATGCTGAAAAGAGTGAAATTCTAGGTCGCTGTGCAAGAGGCCAAGAGAATACAAGCCCAAATCAAATGTAATATATATTGGCACAAAAACTGATAACCGCGCAAATACAAAACAGTTTTCTAACGTTTCGAGCTAAACAATCTCTTCGTCAAGGGAAGAAACAACTTACATCCACAAAACAAACACTTACTACAAAAGCCAAGAGAAATTCTTGACTCCTTTTTTATTTTGAATGAAAGGGGTAAATTTGCAAACAAGAAATTTAAACAAACAGAAGGAAGAAAGAAGAAAACATTGACAAATGTTTAAAAAGACGTGTAAACTACATGTCTATTTTTTCGCTGACGTCAGCCCAACAAAGTTGTGTAACAAAAGCAAAGAAAAGATTATGGTGACTGTCTTACAGGAACCATAATGTTTTGACCTAATTCATTTTATTAGCGGAATTAATCGAAATGTATTCATCAGTATAGTAATAAATATAATGAACAAATGCCCAAAGCTGTTAAATATATGTGGCAAGTAAGGTGATACTTTTTCTCCTTTGCAATTTATATAATATTTTATGACATTGTTAAAAATATAAATGCTGACCTTGATGGTGTCTTTACCATGAATCAAATGAAACTGAAATTATTTATTTTCCTGTATGCACATGATTCTAAACTATTTGCTAAATGACACGATGCTCTATAATCAATAGGAAATGATTTGAGGGCTTACTGTAACAATTCTTTCTAAACGATAATACTGATAATAGTGCAATAATGATCTTTGAAATAGCAAGGCAAAAAGTTGCGTTTGGTATTATGGGTTATTGGCAACAAAATAATTCGTCAAATCCTTTCAATATCTTCGACTTGTGGGTTTGCTTTTATGTGTATGTCTTTAATGGGAGGTAGTTCAGGACAAAATATTCCAGTGGTTTATTTGCTCTCGAAACGTTCTGCAATATCGTATATGACGTATCTCGACCAGTCACAGAAAAAAAGTAATCTATTAGATTTAGTATTAATTTCAGTAATTAATCAGGTATTTCACCAGACAGAGCAAGTAGCAAATGTGCATTTAAAGTTTTGAACAATATCTTGGCAGTGAAGAAATGCACAAATATGGATGCATAATATGGAAATTTTGGTGGAGTTACCGTTTCCTATAATACGAAAAGTACGAATGATACTTATGTTCGACAGAGATTCTATCAGACCGTAATCCCTTCCTGTCTGAGATATATTTCATGTTGACAAATAATGTTGATTCTAGTATACGTTACGATGGTGAAAACAGAGCTTACCAAATGAAATGTACACTATTTGAATTAGGACTGTCAAAATTTTGGCTGAATCATAGTAATGTTGTGATGTTCCAGAGTCCAATTAAGTTTATATTACCAGTTAATGTAATCTAGTAGGGAGTTCCTAATCGCTTCTCGTAAACTTTATATATATATATATATATATATATATATATATATATATATATATATATATATATATATATATGAACAACAGCTCTTAATCGGTTTAGAATAGTATCATACAAAATCTTGCTTTAGTCTTATTCGTTATAGAAACTTGTCGATAAAAAAGAGGATTTGTACATTGAGTAGCCAAAACGATGTTTGAAACATATTATCAATTCTTTCTTGTGTGTCCTGTGTATCTTGACATTCGAAATAAAATATTTATCGAGATTCTTTTGTTTTTGTCCTACATTACGCAAATTTGAATCATATATGTCATCTCAGTCAAACGAGACAATCATTTGACTTGATCAATGCATATATATTCAGTCAAATCAAGAGATACCATAATTTCTTAATCACTTCAGTCTACTTTTTGCTAATTGATAAAGTTTTTAGACGTCCTGATGGTTGTCTTGTTCAAAGATTTTGGGTTCAACCCAACGAAGCCCCCGTGCCACTCCTTCTCCACACACACACACACACACACACACACACACACACACACATGCAACTCCTGGATCCGTATCTATACGATGCCAGTGATTAGGCATTCATTTCACTCTGAATCCCAGTCTAAGGAACCGTGTAATGGTATCATTCAGTTCGCTACTGCCTGGGGTGATAGCAATTAACAGTACTGAGAAACATCCTTCGTAAGATGGCTGTGCATATGAAAGCTGATACTCTCTGACTGTAATATAATACAGAAGCGATGAGTACATTTTCATCCCTAAGAAAAAAAGAAGCACTGACTCGGACGTCATTGAATCTAATTACGCTATCACAGAGGAAGTTCAAGGTGACTGAAAACGTGACAAAGTGGATGAGAACCATAGACGAATTAAATAATGTTATGTGCACGACTACTACATTCTACTGGACTGAATAATATAAAACAGTTTATTCTTGGTGAATGGGGAACGATTGGTTAAGAGTTACTGTAAGGCATGCCTGTATATCTGAAGGATATTATATTCAAGACATGTTCGAGAAATCTATTTCTAGGCATACATAAAGCCCGTCATTTTTTTAAACAATTTATTTATCTTACATAAATGTTGAATGTGATTAGGAAATGGGCATAAAAGATGTAATCAGAAAATGAAAGAAATCATTTATGTACGAAATAAAGCTTATTACACAAAAAGAGTTCGTACACCTTAACTACCATGAAATATATGTAGAATGCAAATACACAGATGAAATACTAATAGATGGCATAGCCACGGAACAGCGTATAAACAAATGCACAGAAACAATATTATTTGCAAGTTTCTGTTAACTCTGTTCAAGTTTCATTCTTAATACCTTATTGCGGATGATTTGGAACATTGTGGCTGATAAAAGGTTAAGAGATGTCAGTGTAATTCTTCTCAGACATATTGGATTTGTCATACTTGAGAAAAGAGGTTTATAAGTTAGCCTCCAAAGACATATCGGGCATTATATGAATTATGTGCAGGCGCTAGTAATAATTCACTACCTGACTGACTAATCTCGTACTGTTGGGAAAATCTAATGAACCAATGAGACAGTTAGACTTCTCAACTTCTCTGTTCTTTTCAGAGCTTTTCAAGCCGATCTTCATTGCGATGTATTACTCACAAAATCTCCTTTTTAAAAGTAACAATACTGAAATATGTATATTTTGACAAAGCTTCATCGAGTCTTCGCTGCTTGGTCGCTTCTGATGTCATCTCGTTCGAACCCTAGACTCACGTTTTCCTAATGCGTACATTTAAATGTCACTGCTATTGCATAGCAATTTGTCGATCATCTAATCTTTTTTTGTTTTTTAATTTTGCGAATTATCTTCATGTTTTGAAGCTATAATTTGTTCAATGTCCTTAACTAGATGCAAAAATAAAGAGCAACTTAGTTACTCATTCGACGATCTAAGGATTTGAAGTGCACATGTGGCAGCATTTCTGATTATTAACTTTCTTCCAATAGACAACTGATACAGTTTTACCATTAGATAGTAGGCCAATAATTAATGAGATCTAGATTTTTGTGACTAAGTTACAGCACGTCAGAAACCTCAGAAAGAAAAACGGAAGTTTAAGCTGCCTATTTCATATGTGTAAATGGCAAAAAAAACTAGTTCTTGTAATCAACACTACAGAGGTGTTAGAAGAAATATTAAAAGAACATACAAGTTTCATGTGATTTTTGTTTTGTTTTTAAGTGGCTAAAGGTTAGTATGGCAACAGCTTTAGGTGGTACGGGTATTGACAACATACGGTCTTGACGCCAGGCTTTATCTTTCATCTTGCCTTACAAGAGTCTAATTTTGGCATCATAGAATTTCTCGAAATGAATCTGGGAAAATCATGGCATCTGTGTGCTTTATGTTTTGTACGAATAGTATCAGGATTCACTTTTCCTTTCTGTTATAATGAGTTGGTGCGCATTAACAAAGGTTTGTTGCTAATACTTTCAGGAAAGATAAATAGAGTTAAGTTTTAAAATACGATGAGATTGCAATCTATATTATAATGAAGTTGAAAGGTATATATGACACGGTTACGAGTACAACAAGAGATAAAAACATTTATCATGCTGAATACTGTTATAATAACTACTGTGTAGAACAAACAGACAAAAAATGACATAAGGATAAAAGCCAATATAGATGTCCAAATTACACTGAACTAAAATACTTTTTAAATAATGGTAAACAAAAGTTAAAGAGACTGATATTTTAGGAAAGATTACGGAAAACAGGAAATCTCTACTATTAATGGAGACGTGAGAAAACTAGAAGGTTATAAACTTTCCATCTTTCTCCTTTTTAATCTTTGTAAATGGGTATAATAGCAGAAGGCCGATCTGAAAAAGAAATATATTTTTTAAATTCAATTGTAACATAGATTATAAATTATCAATATCATTACAGGGAATAGATTTGTAGTCGCCTATTACAATATTTCAAATCATATTGCAGAACATATTACAATAAATTAATGATAAGAATGAATTAAAAACTGTTTAAATTCTAGATAAATTATATCATCATAAAATATATGCGATAAAGGTAAATAGTGGAATGACTACTGATAAAGAATTATGTAAATGGATGGAGAAATATCATTATGAGTTCCTCTTACTTTGGATTTTGGACAAGATGAAAAAGAGAACAATCTACACTAGATCATTCAAGAAACCGAACGAAATTAATCAACAATATTATTTACAATGAAGGTGCCCCTGTAAAATTGACTAATGCAGCTAATCTTATGCCTGTGCAAAGAAGTGTTGATTCATATAACCGTTGATCTGATCAGAAAGAAAGGGTAGTTAACATTCAAGAGTTACAAATACAGACTGAAGAGAACAGAAAAAATCTTATAGATGTAGAATAGATAGTTAAACAAGGATATACTATGCTGTAAAATTCTAGAAGAATCGTGGAAACTGTCAGTAAGATCAGGAGAGATATCACGTATTCAATAATGCTTATAATGTGTTGAGCAAAGGATAAACTTAGAGATATATGCATTAAAAATTTATATGGAAATGGTAAACAGATCTCCCGAACAATTTACTAATTTAGAATCACAGTTAGAAAAGTTAAAGACAGATTAAACTAATGAAATACAATTAAACGAACAGAAGATTAAAGACTTAGTTGATGCTTTTATAAATGCTATAGTAATATTGGAAGATAGGATATCTGCTAGAACTAATGCTTAATCGCATTTTTCAAAAGGGAATAATTTAGCAGAAATTGTTTAAAATTGTAGGATGGTAACAAAAACAACGTAAGTGTGAGTGAAAATGTGATTTAAAGTATCAACCTCATAAGATTAAGATATAAAGATATATATATATATATATATATATATATATATATATATATATATATATATATATATATATATATATATCAGTAACTTAAGTAAGAAAATTAAATAATAAATGATAAAACTACCAAAGTTAAAAAGAAAACTAACTACTAGAACAGAACAAGTTCTAACAAATTCTAAAGATTCTGCTGATCGGAAGAAAAGGCTTAATAATGTTGGGTTTGTAAGAGGATGTATTGATGAACTATGCAAAAGGATGAAACGATTAAAGAAAGAAAGCAATGCGATTAAGAGAAAAAAGAATATAATTTGAAACAATTAAACAAAGAAAATGGAGCAAGGAGTATTGAAATAAACACTACACCTGTATCAATTAAAAACAGATTCCATGTATTCAGTTAAAACAGATTCCATGTCCATGTATTCAGTTAAAACATATTTCATGTATTCAATTAAAAACAGATTGCATTTATTCAGTTAAAAACAGATTCCATGTATTCAGTTAAAAACAGATTCCATGTATTCAATTAAAAACTAATACTTGATTATGTTTTACTTTATGATGGTAAAAGACGATTAGGGCCTTATGTTTTGATTGCATCCGGTAGTTACGTTTTTTTTTAGTTTGATATTAAGTTAATTGGAGAAGCTAATAATTCAGCTCTAGACAATTGAAAAAGAATGCCTACTAGAGATAGAATTATTTGTTAAGATGGAGACGATATTTTGATACAAAATTTTAAGATCAAAAGATTTATGGCTACCAAGATCTTGGCCATCAACATCTATGAATACAAATAGAATAGAGCAGTATGAATAAAAATCGAAGACAGTTAAGTTCAGGAGAGGGTAATACACATAACACCGGTACTAAATATGTTGTAATACATATAACACCGGTACTAAATATGTTGTAATACACATAACACCGGTACTAAATATGTTGTAATACACATAACACCGGTACTAAATATGTTGTAATACACATAACACCGGTACTAAATATGTTGTAATACACATAACAACGGTACCGAATCTGTTGTAATACACCTTACAACGGTACCGAGTCTGTTCAGTTTATTGTATATGCTAGGATTTTTAGAATACCACTTAATTTCGAGATACGGGTAGTTCATTGTCCATTACATCCGCTTATTCCACATCAGGACTTGAACTATATGATTACATCAAAGAAAGTAGCTGGCGTGATAGATGGTGCTAACCAGTGATATGAACATGAAAATATTTATCCTTAGTACGGTACAATTACTTCAAATATAATGGCTAATTCCGTTAACAAGAACTATTGAAATGGACTTCCTTTCTTTTATGCCAACATTACAAGAGAGATAATTACTGATGAAGCTACTGATACAATCTTATGATCCCTGACGTACTAAGAAATGAGTTTAAAACGAATGTTGTTCATCACAAAGGTACATAGAAAATCAATATCAGTTATTGGATTTTTTATTGAATCACCATAAATGTTTCATTTGTGTTATTGCAATAAACGTCATATACCAACAATTTACTTACTTCTAACAATGTAATACCACAATACATTGGTTTTAATTGTTGTATTATTTGGTTGCTTTACCTACTTACAAATACCATATCGTCATCTACTGCAGTTCTTCTCTCGAAAGAAATATATTTTTGCCGTTTAAATTGTTTCTTTTTATCATCTGTGCATACTCTTACGTTAGTTTTCTTTCTAAAATTTTCTATTTCTTTTCCGAAGACTTCCTTAGTTTAAAAGAATCTTTCCAAAATCATCGGTTCATTTAAACATTAAACTGATATTTGGTTCAATATATGACTTGAATCAAGGTTTTTCATCAAATATTATAGACTACGTGTATTGTGTAGTTTTAAATAACAATAGTCAAAGACTTAAGTTTATTTTTATTTTAGTGTGCATATTAATTTATCTACTTTCTTTTCTTCTGATAATTTCTTTTGTAATGGAGATAATTCAGTCTAATCTTGTTTCGTTCTATTAGGCGCTAGTGGATCGTCTCAACAATAATCATGAGCATGTACTAGAACTATTAAATCAACTTCCGAAAATTCGACCATATTCATTATTACAGTATCTTTCCATTGCCTATTATTCCTCAGAAACTTTCATCGGCTGCTTATTTTGGTTTTGGTTGCGGTTTGTATTTTGTTTAGCATGTATTGGCACGTATCTTATTCATAGATTATTAGAACAGAAATAGGCAAACAGACGTATGTGACAATTATATGCATAGAATAATATAGGGAGTTTGATCCTTGGACAGCACATAAGTTTTGCCTGTGTTGAAAATACAGAAACAACTCTTAATATGGTGACGCTGTGACCTACTTTATGAGAACATGCTTTGAGAAGCTACAATGCATAGAAAGTAACATTATATATATATATATATATATATATATATATATATATATATATATATATATATATATATACCGATTTCAAACTAAATTTTCAGGTATTTAACAATATTTTTCTTATCACACACACATGCACACACACAGTCTGACTATAATAGAGATCTTCGGCATAGCGGAAATCTTACGGACACCGACACGAGGTCAGCTTTATAGGGGGGGGGGGGCGGGAGCGAGAGTCAGTACGGGAATTTTGTTCAAACAGTTAAAATAAATGTTTTAAATAAAACTAAATGTGAAACATTTACTTTGATGTGTACAAGTCGCACACCAGACATCATATGCTATAACGACCCTGATCTTTCTACTGAAAATAGATCTTTGACACATGTGCTTTTATTTTTAAAGAAAACTAAACTCTGTCGTAAACGCTAGAGTTAGAGAAGAAAACCACCCACAGTCTTAATCAGAGTTTGTGACAATATACGAAATCGATAAGAGTATGAAAAACCAATTAGAAACCGACCGCTCTGGTGGCTTAGTGGTTAGAGCGTCTGCCTCGGATGCGGGAGGTCGTGGGTTCGATCCCCGGCCAAGTCATACCAAAGACTTACAAAAATGGTACTAACAGCTGTCTCGCTTGGCGCTCAACATTAAGAGGTTAGTGTTAGGACTGGTCGGCCTGGTGTCAGGATAATGTGACTGGGTGGGACATCATGCTACATGTCTGCGGCATGATGCCCCAGCGCTAGACATCACTACAAACTGCCACACTGCAGACATCGTAGCGATATGACTGAAAAATTGTTAATGCAACGTTAAAAAATTCAAATCACATCACAACACCAATTAGAAACCATTAACAAAATACATAGCCTCAGGACCATGCTCAATATGGTCAAACTGTATGGAAAACACAGGGTCACAGTCAACTAATTATTTTACTAGCCATAGAACCAGCCTATGTGTGGTGTAGTAAATACCATATTTAAAAGAAAGAAGCTCTTTTATTGGCTAAAAATAATTATCGGAAAAAGAAAATATTAACGTTATTTTCCAAAATAAGTGTGTGTATCGGTAAATTGTGTGCATTAATAGGCTTAATTCTAAAATCATTTTATTGCACCTGTTTCGCTGTACATGTGCTACTGTATGTAAACAGGTAGATCTCACTGGGTGGGGTCTTTTTTAAAAGCGGGTACCTACAAGGGAGGTCAGAAACGATGCTCGCATCATATCCTCAACATATCATTGATTCTGCGCGGAACAAAGCCCGTAATCTTACTCAGCATGAGGCTTTAAACACAGTAAATCGTACAATAGAGAAAAATATAATTCCTTTCACAATACAATATAATTCTTCATTACCTAGGAATTATAATTAATAACTATTGGAGTCTCCTAAATTTATCAAATAAAACAAGCGTAAAATCACTTTACAAAAATAAACCAATTCTTGCTTATAGAAGATCCAAGAATTTGCAAGATTTTCTAATTAGAACTAAACAGACAGAAAATAAAAAAGTCAATTTTCGTCATCTAAATGTAATAGACACCGGCGCTCTCAATGTGCAAACATAAGAGAAAGAGCTTCTTTCAGTAGCACTAATACAAAAGAGGTAATTTCTCTACGTTATAACACTAACTGCATATCAACTGATGTGATTTATTTGATAACCTGTAAAAAATGTAATATGCAATATGTTGGACAAACAGTTCAAAAAGTTTCTAAGAGAATGAATAATCGTCGCTTTCATATAAAAAGTTATAGAGATCCTCAGTTTTCCTCTAATATTTCAACACATTTTAATACCAATAATCACTCTCTACTCGATTTTTCTTTCATGCCAATAGATATTGTGCATGGAGACATGAATAGACTCATAAAAGAAACTTACTGGATTCATAAATTAGATACTTTGTATCCCAATGGCCTTAATACCAATGCACTATATAAAATTGTATATATAAAATACTTTCCTTTTTTTTAAATTGATAAATTGTATATCCTTTATAACAATATAATTATATGTATGACTGTTTGTCTCTATTTTATTTTATTTTATTATTTCAGTATTAAGTGAAGGAAATATATAGTGACAATGTCTCTTTTCATTTATTTGCAGTGAAATTAAAAAATAAAAGATGACAAAGCAAATTCGCTTTCTTCCATATTAAACAATCAGCAAATATTTTCCCTTTTGACCTTTGACCTTTATGAACCTCATTTGTTCCATCCCTTTTCAAACTGTAAAATTTATTGTTGACATCTCAGGAATTATTATGGCTAGTTTCATGTTCCTGTTTTTCAGAATAACACTGGTTGCTATGTTGACAAAATGGAATGCGCATTTTTAAAATAGCTCACTTTTCATTATGGGGGGGCTGTACCTGTTTGAGATTCTGACACTAAAGAATACTGTTCTGTAGGGTGAAATAAAGGAGAATTATTCAAAAGGACTGTTTTGATGCTTGTGACTTAAATATTTCAGCCATACAATCAAAATTAAATCATATAGTAATAATACCTATGCGCTCTTTAAAGGGGCTTTCACCAATTATTATGTACTTTTGAGAGAGTGACGTATGTAAGGTGAAATTGTTTGCATTTAAAACATGCACAGTGGAGAGAATGTTGGCATACCTCTAAGCTACTTTGATGGACTGTGACTGACATTTCTTTAGATATTGTACTTTTGGAAATTGTAAATGATCTTAGCACATTGCTAACTAAAATGACTGCTCCCTTGTGCTCCAAAAATCAGCCTGAATTTGTCTAAAGTACACAGTCCTTGGTAGCTATTAAAATAGGGAAAATGAATTTTGCCAGACAAGACAATACCAGCATCTGAAAGTGTAATGAATGAATTACCAAATATATAAAAAGTAAAAAAGTTATTGGCTCTTATTTTACAATTTACCTCTGAAGTTCAGGAAGTAAAAATGACCAAGTGGAGGTAGCACTTTTTTGAAAGATGCACATCTGGAGTAAGGCCAAGCTGTATACTCTATAACCCATATTACACCCATCAATCATACACCAAATAAAGGGAATTAAAGGTTCTTTGAATAATGCCAAAGATATAAAAGTTTTTTGTTTTAAATAGCCAATGTAACAAGCGAGGAAACCCGGGGAAATTCTTTATTTTTTAAATTCTATGTAAAATACGAAACTGAAGAGCGCCACCATATGACTGAAAA
The DNA here is from genome assembly GCA_016617855.1 of Megalonaias nervosa. Classification (NCBI taxonomy): domain Eukaryota; kingdom Metazoa; phylum Mollusca; class Bivalvia; order Unionida; family Unionidae; genus Megalonaias; species Megalonaias nervosa. Next base: position 15,213 of record JAECUM010046122.1, read on the forward strand.
TATGTGTGAAGTTTATGAATCTGTCCAAATGATACTGATTTGTACGAGAGCACCATTTAAATTTCTGATAAATATGGACACTGTTAGGTACATCAGGACCTGTAATACTGGTCGTAGCAAAGTCCAGTCAGAATTGGTTCAAGTGGTCCTTTGGTAACATGGTTTCTTCTGCAACCTGACTACATATTTTGATCCCAGTAAGGCCTCTCTGATGCTCCTCGGACTTATTGATACTGATAACGTGCATTAAATGATCAAAACTTTTTGGTCAATATAGTTTAATTCCAATGACATTTTAAAACATTCGGACGCTGTGAAGTGCATTAGTTCTCGACTGTGAGAGATTAACTCAATTTGCAAAAGACACGAAAACGTACAATGATTTTGTGGGAATTTATAGAAAGTCGAAATTATACAATACTTTATTGCTTGATTTACTTCACAAGAAAAAAATGTCATCCCATAAAGCTAATGTACTGAGATCCGGACGAGGGCGATCAGAAAAATAGTTCATTATATATATATATATATATATATATATATATATATATATATATATATATATATATATATATATATATATATATATATATATATATATATATATACAGACATATAAACATTTAGGAAATCGTAAGACAAAACGCTCCATTAACATGTCTTTCAGAAATGTATTGTTGTATCTTGTGTGAATATTTACACGCCACGACATATTCTCATTTTTATTAATTATAAATGAGAAATAGTTGACTAAATCAGCAGAGAGAAAGGTTCCTTAAATAAAACAAGCCAACTATCAATACAATAATCATCCTACCACCATCAAACGTGTCGGCGATTTGGAAGAAGACACACACCTTTAACTGATTTTCGTAAATGTATTAAAAAACTACGTTTGTAAGCTTCAATTTTACATCAAAACATCATGTAAGATGCTATATTATTGTGACAATTATCTGGAATTATACAGTTCTAAATTTTGATTGTCTTTGATTTCTGAACCCGTGTTAGAATTCATTGTTTTTGGAAAATCAGCAGCTGAAATAAAACGCAAGTTTGGATAAAAAAAAAGGATAATTAAACCCACATTTAATCATTTCCCGTGCTTGAATTTTTAGACTTTCAATGTTTTCTTGAGTGAACGCTCTTTCAAGTGTTTGTTAGCATTATTATTGATTACTTTCAAAATGACGAACAGAAGCTGGAAAGAGTCCTTATATCAGTCAGTTGGGTTAAGTGACGTCTCGTCGGACTACGAGATGGAAATGTCACCGACACCACTCCAAAAGGCAAGAAATCTACTCTTGACTTGTATTTTATCATAAAATAAGCAGTTGTCATAGATACGATAGATATGAAAGAGCTCGCAATTTAGCCATCAAAAGAAGCCATATTTATAGTCACAACAACACCGTCTGCCAAATACATTATAACAGGATAAAAGTGGGCTAATAAAATCAGACTAAAAGACTAATTTTCTTCTGGGTTTTCGGAAAATTTAAAAATAAAAAAAATCCATTTCATTGCATGTACAGAATTTTCGAAATCTAATTATCATGTAAAATAAATGTCTTGCCAATATATTGATTCATTCAGTAGAACAATCAGGAAAAAAAATCATTTTCTACATTTTTCATCAAATCCGCTCCATTTATTATTTGTTCGGATTCGTTAAGACCATCTTACGTATGTTCGGCTCTAACTTGGACATATAACAAACAACATATAACAAATTAGTCATATGTTCACCTGCGTTAGACTGACTTGCGTTAGTTTCTAACTTGAACACAATATTTAATAATTCAACATATGTTATACAGCATATGTTAGACATAGGTACATTGCAATGAATCAATTGAATGTTTAGCGCGTTTGACCTCTCAGGAACCTGCCAAATCAAACATGTTTGCTTTGTCGTCCAACACGAAATCCGTGAGACTAAACTCAGTAAACATTTTATTTACTGTTCATTATTTAATGACGATTTCTATTGAATACAAGTAATGCTCTTCTCTGGTCAGCAAACATCCAGGAAAAAAAGAAACATAATTATTTATGATGGGTACACAAATTTCAGCCAATTTCATACAACTGATTTCGTACGAACTTGACGGACCACAAAGGCTGCATGTATTTGATCAGTTTGTTTTTTTCTGTATCTGTAACAACATTGAAGAAAAAGAATACAGTTTAGTTGGATTTTTTCCAACGAGCTTAGCTACGGTGTTATCTTGCAAGACAACTGTTTAAGTTGAATGCCCCATGATGCCCCAGTTGACACGTGTGGATTGTTCGAAGATGCCATAGCTGACATGTGTGGAGTGTCCTAAAATGCCATAGCTGACATGTGTGGAGTGTCCTAAAATGCCATAGTTGACATGTGTGGAGTGTCCTAAGATGTCATAGTTGACATGTGTGGAGTGTCCTAAGATGCCATAGTTGACAAGTGTAGAGTTTCATATGATACCATAGCTGACAAGTGTAAGGTTCAAACACAAGTACTCTTTATTGTTATAGTAATCAAGAAATGAAGTTTATTTTATATTGTTGAGCTGATTTGAACAACTTTCGTTTGAAATGAAGTATCATTTTATTTGCAAAGACTACTTTATTCAAGTTTATAGTATTTTTAAATAATTAACTGCTAATCAAATGATCCTATGTTTGGCCAAAATATCCACCCATTTGGTTCCTTGTGGAGTAAGATGTCCATAAACTGTTTAAAAATGGTACTTAACACCAGTATATCAATGGATCTGGAGAAAGTTTATCATTTAACCTTGGGCGAACCACGAGACGTTTTTCAGTCCAAGGGTCATCGCTGGAACTACAAAGTTAGATTAAAAATTACTGTCGTACATTCAACTGTATATTGATTTCCTATTGTCATAAGATAACAAAGCTATAGCTAATACTTAATGTAAGACGCCTTCAGAGCCAGGTTTAGTAGTTCAGTAAATAAGGACCAGACCAGAAGCTTCATTGTATCCCTTATTATATCTGTCTATATCATTTGGAATGCACAAATCAAACTCTGTATGTTCTTGACGATTCCGTACTCCTTTCTAAGGAGACCGTTACGAGCAATGGAAATGTCCCTCTCGCTGATCAAGACTGTAGGCATTGTTGTGAACAACATTACTCGCATAGAAATGTCCGTTTAGGTAATCAAGATTCTGCAAGCCTATCTCAGGACACAATTACGAGCAATGATATTTTTACCATGCATGATAACTGGTTAGATGTGGGATGTAAGGACGTGAAGTATCTGTTTCTAAACTTACAATGGTTGAGAGAGGCATACTAAAACTGCAGACGTCAGATGTGCGAGTTATCGAAAATGTAATAAGTATTCTATTCGACAATTCTCTTTTTGAAAATCACGTACCCTCTGAAAGAATCGTCTGTCATTGATATCTTAATTTCTATTCTTCTTTCAGTATGTATGTATGTATGTTTGTATGTATGTATGCAGTGTTGTACGGCACATCAGAACGGAAGTGGGAATTTCATATGGTAAGTACGAAATCAGTCTTTTAGTATTTTTTTTTCAATTGCTGTTTATTTAATGTACTTCGTTATCTACCACGACCTATTTACCGGAAAAGATGCAGATAAAATAAACAGTGACGTTTTGTAAAATTGCCATTTTGTACATAAGGACATATTTTTATTATGTGCAGAAATTATTTTATTAAGTTATTATTTCTACATGACATGTATATTTTTGTTTTTTAAAAGGTGTTTAGTTACACGATAACATTGCATATTAATTGGAGTATGCGAAACAAATGCGACTCAGTAGAATTTGTGCGTGATGTAGTGTATGAAAACTTTATGCATCCTTTTCTTCTAGTATTGTCTTTATTCAACAATCCAGATAGGATGTATTTACTCTAGAATCTCACGGTTAGATTTGTTAATTCTGGTAATTGGTTGAGTTATCATTGTTAAATGATTTTATATTTACAAAACCCATTCATAATCGCCGACTCGTTAGAAAGTATTCTTCTAGAAGTAATAAAGATGCTGTTGCTAGTGGTTTTCCAAAGTAATTTTTTGAAAATTCGGTCATAGATTGTATTATCTGTTACTTGTATAATGTAAATGATATTTGTGAAATTTTGTGGTTTTTTATTTTTCTTTTCTTTTTAAATTGAGTCTTATTACTCCCATTGTGTTCGAAAAGAGTATATTTTCTACATTTTCCTTTAGGTGACGACAATATGCTTAGAGTCTTTGCCATATCTGAAATTCAGCTCCATGTTTCCTTTGCATCAAGAAACCATGCACATTGACCTTGGAATAATGTTTCTTTACCAATAAAATAACAATACCATATGCTTGTTATCGCAATCCATTAGGTCTCATTTGCTTTCAGTGTTATTGTTTTCTTAGGTTTAACCCTTTGTTGTTGTTGTTGTTATAGGGTTTAACGCCCTTTTCAGTACAAGATAGGCTATACATGGCGGCCAGTATAAATGGTGGAGGAAGAACCCGGGAAAACCCCGGAAAGAACCACCGACCCACGAGAAGCTACTGGCAAGCCTTCTCACATACCCACATTGGCCAAGCCCGAGATTCGAACCCACGCAGAAAGAGGTGAGATGGCAGTTATCCGTAACGGTGATCGCTTTAGACCACTCGGCCGCTAGGGGCCCCCCGGTTTAACCCTTTAATATCGACAACATTTCAATGGTGCAACCGTGATAAGAACAATCGCTTTGTCGAATGGACTTGGACAAACTTCAGATCTAGTCTGGTAGTTCCTTATAAACAATTAATTTTTTTCAATGTCCTGAAAATTGATGCCTTCCTTCTTCTGGTGGATATTTGAATGGGGGTACTTTTCACGCCTGTGATTGTGAAACTGAGGGTGTTGAACGAAACCTTTGATGCTGCTTGGAATGTACATGTTTAAAAATATGTGTATGTCACAATTGGTGGGTTGTTAACTAGAAATAGGATATAATGCATTAACTATATATCCTCAAAGCAGAACGTGCTGCAAGGTATAATTTTGGTCTTATAATTGTGTCACCTTTCAACAGGCGTATAAATAATGCTGACATCATATCGTGAAAGAGAAAGGTTGAAAGTTTAAAAATAAATTTTAGAGTGTTTTTATTTATTGAAAGAAAAAAAAAACTCTAAAGTAGGCAGGGTCGCCAAAAATAAAGAAACTTGGACAAATATAAAACAGCCAGAACAACTTTAGTTTATGTGCACTTCTATCAAGTTTATATAGAAATGTGTAGGAGTAAATATCTCAAACATATTAACGGGAGTTATTTTGTTGACTCATCAATTGATAAGCTGACCCCAAATAAAAAACAATGGCAATTCTGATTGGAAAACCCTCAAAAGAAAATTCAAAAGATCTTTAAAAATGCTACAGCATCCTGCGTCAAACTTTAGTGGCGCTGTCGCCAAACAGTCCGCACTGTTAATGCCGATGTCCATCTTTCCGTTTCCGTTCTGATTCAAAGGATCTTGGCTGCAGATTTTTTAAGACTTTGAAATAAACCTGCTGGTAAGATTTCGACTGCTTTTACAGATAGGTAAAAATATTACACGAAGGATCTATAGACTGCAAGATCGCAAACTGTCTTTTTCAGGTCATACAACTATTGGGGTATAAATGGTGAAAACCAAAACTAAGCATAACAAACTAGGACTAACATAAAAACTAACTGGGTCAAAAGAAAAGAAGTATGACTGGACCTATGTACCTTTTGTCAGACCTTAGCTTTTTTTAATTTTTTTAATTTTTTTTCTTATTGATGCGCTGTTTTTCTTTGCTGCACTTCAAACATTAATAATTTAGACATTATCATTTTTAGTTTTTTGTCCGTAAATGGAATTTATTTTGTTTTTCCTTTCATCAGCAGATTGTATACGTCGGTCGTGATGCAGACTTTCCTTTTTTATATCAAAGATTCAATGCAAGTCGTCGAACAAAGCCTTATACTTTAGCCGTCGAGCGTTTAACTTAAGATCAGAGTCTGCCATAGGTTCACGAATTCTTTCTTTGTCATCAAAATGGTATTATGTTGCAACCATGGTTAAAATAAATTTCATGGTAAAATGGAGTTCATTAGACTTCATTGATCTTTCATCAGTTCATTATATACCATTGAATTTCCTTTCATGTGTGGAAATTATGTTGTCTTCATATTTGTTTGCTTGTCTCGCATATTGAAATTAAAATGCACTTTCGCGTCTTGAAAATTTATGTCTATTCTTCTGTGCGTGACGTTTATGCGGCGATAGATTGCTGGGCCGTGGACTTGGATGGACAACTAGGACGAAATTCCGGGGACCCACAACGGTTGGGAATTTTTTGTAATTCATAGGGGCCTACTGGAGAATTTTGCCTAGCTCCCATAAATCCAGTCCGCGACCCTGATAGATTGCCTGAACACTTGGATCGAAGATTTTACGAAGGCGATAACCAGGAAAAGTCGACCAGTTAGCGGACTGATGCTATGCATACGTGATGCTATCTGAAGTTGCGGGTAAACCAACCACTCGGCCTGATTACCTCTATGCCAGGTGTGAGGTTTTGGTTGTGGGGGATTGGGGGTGGGGTGCCTCCAATATTTATTTAAATTATTGTAGAAGTCCCACCCAGGCTCGATTTTGGTTGGAAGTTGATTTAGTGACAGTTAGATATACAGCTCCGAGCCCCCAGTCAGCAATGCCGACGGTTAAATGAATAAAGATACAAAAAGGGTGAAGTTCAATAATGATAATTTAATAACAGTTAAAAGATCAATAGTTCAAATTTCCCAAATACAATTCTTCCGCTCGACCCTTTTCTAGCCTATCGCATCATTTGATTCGTAGTGTGAGAGATTTCCACCTGTCCTTGTGTACTACTCATCTGTGTATTCTTCTCTATCTCCTAATTCCCTCTCGTCCCCCCTGACTCCCTCCAAGTTCCTTCTCCTCCTCCTCCTCTATTTCCTCCTCCAGACCACTTTCCTCCTCCTCCCCTTCTATCCCTCTTTCTATGTCGACTGCACGTTGTCGACTCCGACTGCACTGTCAGTCTCACTTCCGTCTCCCTCTTTGAGACTCGGGACTACTAACTTGCACCGGAAGTTCTGTCCCCGAAAAGCTTCCTGTGAAAACACAAGGATGGTACAATATTTTCCTCAGCGCTCACATCTCACACTACACACAGCCTATCATCAGATAAGGCTATTAAATTTCACCGGCCACGCATTCATTCACACCGAAATACGCATACATTCTTCTGTGGTAAAACACAATATAATAACACAACATGATGAAAGCATGGTATTAATTACTCTTATACATACAACAATAAATTGCTTCACATCAGTACATACTTATAATTCCATTACACAAACCAATAAACAACAATCAGACGCATATCTTTACATCACTACTCATACCAAATATACAAATATTCAAATATCCATGCTCTGGTATCTTCACACATCTATCGTAACTAATCGTACATACATCAATCATTTTCCTAAACTCCAATTCAAACATGCGTAAACTCTAACATAACGCATTACTAAAGGTACTGGTTACTACGAAGTAACCTACCAGCGAATTACAATATTAATTCTGACGGACTAGCAATCTACATAATTCAAATTCATGTCTCAAATACGCTTATAAATGAACCACTACTCGGTAATTCTACATACTAAAACAATCCCAGTAATTAAGTATACATGCTACAAATACTTACAATTATGACGCCGTAATATTTGGCAAAAATCGAGCAAATAGCTTACTGACCTTGTCGAAGCTTTTCCTTGTCTTACAATTCTGGTCCTAAGATTCCGCCAAACTACGAGTGGCTTCTCTCGGAGTATCCTTTCGCTTAAACCCGCTAGATCTACTTCTCATAATCTGCCCAGGTATACTGATAAATTTACTGCACGTTTAAGC
>JAECUM010046124.1:0-26611 GCA_016617855.1 Megalonaias nervosa
AGAATTTTTTTGAGCTGCTTAGGTTGACAGTTGCTATTGGTAGACACGCAAATGGGATACGGGAAAACACTGGTATACAGGGTAAGACAGTACTTATGCACAGGGTAAGACAGCACTGATATACACGGTAAGACAGCTTCAACAATCGATTTTACCCTGTAAATTTATGATTATTTATTTTCATTTTTCGTCGATGATAGGTTGGATTAACTTTATATGCCCGGCGAATCTGCCCTTCGTTACACAAATAGAACTTAGCAGAGAATAAATATATACTGTGAAAAAATAAGATGGTTAACGAATGAATCATTATAATGAGTGCTTTGGATAGTTAGTCACTCAAAATTGATGTTTATCCTAAAATATTTTTAGATGTGGTAGTATAGACGAATGTTTTGAAAAGTGAATGGGCATTTGTTGTGATTCAGCAAAGGAAATGACAGTGGACATTCAAAATAAGAATTACAGAATTAAGTGTATCAAAAATAAGTACGATCAGTGATGGATTGATACAGATTTCAAAAATAGCTAAAAGTAGGGCCATGACTTCAGTAAGACGGTAAAGACGGTAAAGATTGCAAGACAGTGCGCAAGTTCTAGAATATTATTCGTTACGGAGAAAATTTTAAAATCAGCTATCACGAGTAAGCGAAAATAGTAGCCATCTATCATGAGTAGGCGAATATGGTAATCGCTATGAGTAAGCAAAGACAGCAATCAACTATCGCGATTAGGACAGTAGGATGTGAAACTCAACTGTAAACTCACATATACAGCATCTTAAAGTGACACCAAACACTTTCTGCGTCATAGCAACTAGTCCAACAGCTTATTTAAATGCTAACATTATACATTCATTTTGGTTTAAATATTGACCTGAATTATTTAATATATGTAGACAAGTATCTCAGTTACAAGGAAAGGATGATACAGAACTTTTCAGTGAAGTTTTGGAAAGACTAATTTCATACAAGAGGTACTAATATCGTTAGGTAGACTGACTAAACAATCTGGTGCAATAACCGTCTTGCCCAGTGATATTTATGTAACTCTATCTGTCAAATTTTGCCAATACATTAATTGAATTGTTCTATACATTATTTTAACTTGGCTTTTATCCAACATGGTGGTCAACGACTATGACAATTCTTAAAATGAGGGATGCAACTGATCCTGGAAATTTACAGCGATACACGTTACTTGTAATTGAAAACACCTTAGATAGAGACGAGGATGAAATGGTGAATGCAGAAGCCGAAACTGTAATTCATGATGCTGATTAGAGTGTGGTAAGTTTTGACACAAGACAACACTCGAAAACACAATAAAGTAAGCATGTGTCTTATAATATAATAAGCACAAGTATATATTTATGTATTTACGATCAAACATACATCACACTTAGCTATACCAGGATTGAATTTACAGTGGGCCACTTTAACTATTAATACAGTAATATGAGCCCCATTTAAGCTTGTAATTTGCATAAGTTGTTGTTGTTGTTGTTGTTGTTGTTGTAGGGTTTAACGCCATTTTTCAGCACAAGATAGGCTATACATGGCGGCCAGTATAATTGGTGGAGGAAGAACCCTGGAAAACCCCGGGAAGAACCCTGGAAAATCCAGGGAAGAACCACCGACCCACGAGAAGCTACTGGCAGGCTTTCTCACGTGCCCACGTTAGCCGAGCCTGAGACTCGAACTCACGCAGACAGAGGTGAGATGGCAGTGATCCGTAACGGTGAGCGCTTTAGACCACTCGGCCACTCGGGGCCCCCTTTTGCATAAGTAATTTAGTTTAAAATGAACAAAAATGATGCTTTACATAGGCAATAATAGAGATCTGTCGATTCAATGACAAATCATGTTTGTATCTACTCCTGTTTATTTCCATGTATTAGTCTCTGTGTGTGTGTGTGTGTGAGAGAGAGAGAGAGAGAGAGAGAGAGAGAGAGAGAGAGAGAGAGAGAGAGAGAGAATATGTTACAATTATAGGTCTAGCTCATGTCAGGTTTATGTGTTCATGCAAGTGCATAACGTTAAAGACTAGGAATGCGATAGTTATGTAACTGTTCTGAAGAAAACATTTAATGAAAAGTTGCAATTGTGAATACATTTGTACATTAATTATGAGTTAGCTACAAGACCCGAGATGAATGACTTATGTCAAATATACATATAGACCCATCGACAATCAACATCCTTTCCTAATGAACGGGAACTAAAGGAAATGTATTAAAAGATCATTAGCATATCCCACCTAATGTTTTAAATGGACTCGAAATGTGTACGTGACTCTAACAATAGAGTTTATATGCTTGACTGAGTGTCATCAACACTAATTTTGAGGCGGGGAGATCGTACCAAGGTAACTCTGCCCTGTGAGCTATTTCCCAACAGGTCGTTACCCATAAATATTTTCCACTAGAATAATTCCTTTGTTAGATTTCAAAGTCGAAATTTGTGTCTGTTATATTATATTTTTCGGTAACATATTGAAAGGAGACTAAGTACTAATCCAACAGCTTCCTTTTAAAGACTTTAATTACATACACCATTTCAACATACATGTCATTGCAAATTAGTCTAGACAACCGCTTATGGCGAAAAACTTGTCAAGCTATATCAGATGATTGGACTGTCATGTGCGTGGACAATGAGATACGGTAATAAACTTGAATACGAGGTAAGTCAGCTTCAACAGTTGAGTATACCATGTAAAGTCCTGATTATCTATTTTTATTTTACATCGATTATAGATTAGATTCACTTCGTATGTCCACTTATTTGACTTATTCACATATAAATCTTACCAGAGAATAAATAGATACTGTTAAAGAAAAAAACAAACCATAATAGTCAAAGAATGAATTATTAAATTTAAAACTCTTTGGATAGTTACTCGTTCAAAGAATGTAATTAACCTATGATAATATTAAATGTGGTAATATCGACGAGTGTCTTGAAAAGTGAATAAGTATTGTGATTCAGCAAAGGAAATGACAGTGAACATTCCAACTCAGAACTATAAAATTAGCTGTGGCAGAAACTAAACATGATAATCCAGGGATTGGCACAGATTTCGAAAATAGCTGAAAGTAGGGCTATAAGTTCTTTAAGACAGTTTATACAGCAAAGCAGTGCGCAATCTCTGGAAGAATATCCATTTCACAGACAATCTGTCAATCAGCTGTCATCACAATAAGCTGCCACACTGCAGACATCGTAGTGATATGACTGAAAATTGTTAAAAATCCAAATTACGCACACACACACACACATACGAGTACGTGAAGACCGTTATCAACTATTACGAGTAATTAAAGATAGCAATCAACTATCGCGAGTAATCGAAGACAATAATCAACTATCACGAGTAAGCGAAGACAGTAATGAACTGTCACGAGTAAGCAAAGACAGTAATCAACTGTCACGGGAAAGGAAAGACAGTTGTCAACTATCACGAGTAAGACAGGACAGTGTGCTCTGGAACAAAAATACACACTCACATATACAACATTTTAACGCAACACAAGACTATATTGAATAGTTACTTGTCATAGGGGAAGTTATCCCAGTAGCTATGAATATCTCTATTATGGTTATGTGGAATTTAATATTGAATCATGTAATCAATGTGTCATAGAACATTAGCTCGCCGACTAAGACCACGCAAAGCTTTGAATTTCAGACCAACAAGTTTAGCAAATTACTTGTTAATATCTTATTGTATATTCAATTATTAATGCATAAATATATACCGTTTTATATATCTAGCTTGTGTGTTTAACTTTTGTCCATGATTTATAGATTGTATTGATCATTATAAACAACATATTACACAGCTATATTTATCCATTGCTTATATTTTAAGATAATAATCATTTGTAAACACTAAATAAGTTGTTAACTATAAATATGTTGTTCACTTGATTATGACTTTAGAAGGTTCTAGAAATGAACCTTTTTACAGTTTGCAGTAAATTTCTTTTTGGAATATTGTACTGCGAAATAAAGTCAGGTGGGGATGTATTGCGATGTAGATCAAGTAGAGATTTATTGCGACATAAAAACGATGAGGATGTATACAAGAGGGAAGATGTAACAGTTATTCCTAATCCTATTTTAGGTTCAGTCTGCAGAAGTATTTGCTGTTGTGTTTAGAATTATTTTGAGAGGAATCATTTAATGAAATGTTTTATTTGAATTGCAAAGCGCTCATATGACTGTTTAGAAGAAATAACTATTTTGGAATTGCTGTGAATTCATTCAAAGACATTCTCGATTACATCAGTAAGACTGTTGGTACGTCATCACATTCAGGGTTATTTGTATATCAGCACATTCGAAACCTATAATTCATTTGGAACACTATTCGTTAGGGCTTGTGATAGAACTGTTACGACTCTTGGATTCTATTCACAATACTGTAAGTTCATCTCAAAGTTTTTGAACATCAAGAATTTAATTACTTGTTGAATTTTACTAAACTTGTTGGTTGTTGGTTTTTCTTCTACTTAGTTTAAGACAATGTAGTTGTAACAAGAAACTGCGGAACGTTTGAGATAGGATGTCATTTAAAATATTTCAGAGAAGTCAAATTGCTTTTGAAATTTAAATTTTTTTCGTTTCGAACTTTTGCTTAGTCCCCGGTATTTTAATTTCACATAGTCGAAGCATCTTTTGCGAAACCAACAAGATCTTACAACGTCATCAGAAGTGGAGAACTTTGTTTCAAATGCTCCTACCCAGGAAAGATTAGTCTTTGTAAAAGGATGAGGTGATTAAGCTTGCTAGACATTATTCTATTTTGAAGTAAAAGCTTCGTTGGTAAGACAACAAATAAAACATATTTTGATTCAGTATTTGGTGGGAAAGAATTATTTGATGAAAGTACTTTGTTTTTTTTGTTTTTTTTAAATGAAATCTCTGTTTAGCTCTGAATCGAAATCGAAAGAATTGCAGTTCACACAACCAGATCGAAATAGAGTTGAGAAAGCTTTTGAAAGAAATAATTACATTTTATGTTACTTAGTTTAAGATTATAGAGGCGTAAAAATACTTATTGCATACTTTCTTGTAAGATCCATGCCTACGTTATTGTGCTTTAGATTGTTTTCTAGTAACGTGCGATATTTTGATCCGTGTTGTTAATTATTGTTTAAGTTGGTGTATTTACCGTTTCATCTTCGTCTTTACAAGCAGAGTTTCTAATAAGCCACACACACAAAAGAATCTGATCATTTTAATATCCCGTTATTGAATAGAGTGGATGTAGCATTTCGTCTAGAGGAGGTAATCCATAAGGATCAAACTATTCCACACTGTCGTTATTAGGAAAGTTGATGACTACCCAATCGATTTCTGGATTACAATGTGTTGATAACATAGGCTTGCACATCTTTGGGTTTTCGATGTGAAACTTTATCTTTAGCAAACACGTACAGGATTCCAAGATGTTGTGTACGATTTGTGAATCAGAAGGTAATGAAGTTCCCAAATGTTCATTTTCTCACAAGTAATGATAAGTTCATACTTGACGAAAATATTCGTGAAGTAAGTTGATGGGCGGCAGTCTTTGCACTCTGCTGCAAGAGAGCATCGATGTGTGTTTTTCTTTCCCACAGAAGAGTCAATGCAAATAAGGAATGGTCACTAAAATCTCTTTATATCACTCTTTTGAAAGTCTTATTTTCTGAGACGAGAGTCCATGCGTCACATAGATACCTTTCCAACTTATCTTCTGAACTCGTCACCAAGCATATGCCGTGCTGCATTTGTGATTCTATAAGCTAAGTGTGAACTCGTCACCAAGCATGTGTCGTGTTGCAGTTGTGATTCTATAAGCTAAGTGTGAACTCGTCACCAAGCTTGTATCGTGTTGCAGTTGTGATTCTATAAGGTAAGCGTGAACTCGTCACCAAACATGTGTCGTTTTGTGATTCCATAAGCTAAGTGTGAACTCGTCATCAAGCATTTATCGTGTTGTGATTCTATAAGCTAAGCGTGAACTCGTCACCAAGCATATGTCGTGTTGCAGTTGTGATTCTATAAGCTAATTGTGAACGTGTCGTGTGGTGATTCTATAAGCTAAGTGACGAAAACCAGGTGACTAAATGATGTTATTGTTGAGGCCAACGTGATACTCTCATGACTGTATCTTTCTCGTCTTGTTCACTTGTGTGCTATAACTGCTGTTCTGGATGAAATGCATCAGTCTCATTATTTAAAGTTGTGATTGTTTTCCCATATATTTTTCTTCTTCCTCCTCTTTCTCCTCGACGTTTTCTTCTTCATCATCTTCCGTCTTTCTTTCTTTATGTTTGTTTGTTTCTTTCCGTTTGTTTGTTTCTTTCCTTACTTTCTTTCTTCTTTCTTTCACAGAATAAGGCAAGAAATAACTTGGCTTCGCCTTAGAACGATTATATCATTTTCGTCGTACATGAGTACAATGTTACCTAGGGCGGATAATTGTTTTTATAGCTAAGAGACTGACTAGCATGTATCTCGTCGTAGATCGCTTTCGGCGAGAGATAGAAAAAGCACGGTATGCGCGGGTATTTTACCCTTACTAATACTCATTTTCCTGTAGATTTAGTTGTAGTTTCTTTTCTAATTGACACATTGGTCTTTTGGGATCTTGTCAAGGAGTGTACGTTCTCCATTTTATTCTACAGCCATAGAGGTAAGTGTTACATTTTATTTTATTTGCAAATATGTGAAGCATATTCCGGTTTAATGACGTAGCGTGAAATGTTGCCTTTATCATTACGCGGATTTGAAACGTTGTGAACGTTTGAACTGTTACAGGTCGGTATGAAGAGTATAATTTAGTAGCATGTGTCTACAGATTTTTAATTCCGTGCCTGTTATGACCAGTTTGGTTTTATTTTAGCTGTGTGTGTGTGTGCGGGTGTATCAGGCTGTCGGTCTGGCTATCTGTATGTCTGTCTGTATGGGGATGGAAGCAGGTGTGACCATCAGGGCCATACAAGGATGGAAGTGCTGATCTGTAAACTTGTGCGCATGGTGGATCCATGAATGGGGTGTATGGCCAATACAAGTGTAGGCTAACCCAAGAATTTAGGAGAACTGTGTGGTTTGACAATGGATATGTGAACCAGGTCAAAATGTGTCGTTTGCAAGTTTTTACAAGTATTTATGAGTCATGCGTTATTATGAATCGTACGTGCTGTACAAATGACTATGAGTCACGAGTCATATGTTTGGTACAATTGTTATGTTGAATACAATTGATCATGTTTATTTCAGTTGATTATGTTGTTTCAATTGAGTACATTTAACATATGGTGTGTTACAGTTGAGTATAATTGAGTTACCTTCATTACACGAGCTTATACGAACCCTACCTTCATTACACGAGATTATACGAATCTTACCTTCATTACATGAGATTATATGAATCTTACCTTCGTTACATGAGATTATATGAATCTTACCTTCGTAACATGAGATTATATGAATCTTACTTTCGTTACATGAGACTGTATGAATCTCACTTTCATTATATGAGATTATATGAATCGACATCTTGGTTTTACTGTATCATGTGTCTACAATTTTGAATATATGAATCACATTTTTTCCCATTTGTGAATGTGTGAAGTAATTGAATGAGTCGTATGTTTAGAGCGTGAAAGAATTACACTGTATATGTTGTAGAGGATATACATATTTTTATTAATTCATTTCATAAACTTCCATCTTTCATCACATTGTGTTGTGTTGTCATTTAATCCAAGCATCCATCCAGGTCAAATCCTGTTACACTTTCTTTCTTCTTCGCCACCTAGTGTCTGTGTCAGCTGCTGTTCTGGATAAAAACCATTCTCTTCATATGGATAGAAATCATTCTATTGATATGGATAGAAATCATTCTATTGATATGGATAGAAATCATCTCCACAGGGCCTTGTTCTATCTTTTCTAATTATTTTTGGATCGCGTCTCTCAAACGGTTTATTTCTAGCGTATTGACAAATTCAGCATACAAGAGGACGTTTCCTGTGTTCGCCAGACTTGGCACAAACTGATCCATATGGAGTTGACCTGGGTTAATAGAGTGTAAAACTGTTCTTTGTCACTGCATTGGTCTAGAGCGAAATCAAATTGCCACAAAGCATTTTCTGATGCACAATCATCGTAAACAATGCAGTGACTGATGTTGGTTCCTAATTATCATGTGACTTCAAACAGACTCGGGTGAGATCACATGCCTTTTTCAGGGTGAAGTTAGGTTGAAAATGATGTCGTACACATTGTCTTTCCATCTCAAGTAACTTATATCTTAGACACGTTACAATTTTGGAAGTCGAAAGTATTTTGATTGATTGCTCCGTTTTGAGTGCTGCATTGCTGACGATATCAACCTGTAAACGTTCCGTTACTGACGAATATGTTCGGTTTTTTAATAATTGTAACTCTTGTCATAATGTGTCATCTCGGCGAGATTAGCGTCCGGATGTAGATGGGTATTCATTGTTCTTACCAAACATAGAGTTCGATCTATCGTTGGTGAGAACCTAATGTTAATTTTCGCCCTTCCATAATACCCAAGGGTGCAAATATGTCATTCCTGCAAGATGTGTTCTTTTTATCTTCATTTCATCATTCCTACATAAGGTGGTCCAGCAAAGGATCCTAGCAAAGGAGCAGGTACTTTTAACATAGGTCCCAACAGCATGGATGGAAATTATTCTAGATGAACAAGCATCGTGTCCCTTTGACAGATTGGAATTTTCTTTTCTTTTCATCATTTGTCGAAGCAGGTAAAAATGTCGTCCTAACTGTTGTTTCTGTCTCTATGTCAAAGGCGCTGATCTTCTCGAAAACTCCTAAAAATATTGACACATTGTATCGATGATTTCTTAGGACCATTTTTGAAAGATTTGATTTCGCATTGGATGATTGCATTTGGTAAGTATTGACTTAACATTCCAAGGTTTAAGTAGACAGGTGGGAGACCAGTTTTGCTCTTATTTAGAAGGTTTCTGTTGGATGACGACGGTATGATCTTGGTGACATCATTGTTTGGGAGTAAAAATGGAGTTAATCTCATTCAACATGTATTCTTTTGTACCGGGATTCGTTTCCACTATCGGGATGGTATATCAGCTTGATTTTAATCTTTACTGGTTGTTACTTTCGGGTTCAAAGGACACACAAACACCAAGTAAGGGTCCTACAACTTGATGTACAATAAAGCTAAAATCTTCACAAAAACCAAAACCAGTGTTGCTTACAGTACTAAGCCCAGCTACATAACTGCCTGCTGTCCCACTCTGCTCTTGTTTTAATAAGGGGTAGAGCTAAGGGATTTTAATTAATTTAACATTTATGCATTATCCAAGGGCATGAACTGGTCTAGGCTCAGTTAACCATGGGAAATAAACAACAGAACTGAACCTGTCGACAGTCTCTGGTATCAAATATCCAGAATGTGGGAATTAATAATCTGGCCAACTGTCACTATTAACAGCTAGAATCTGATACAGGCACTGAGAGCGGAATCATACGGATAACACTGGTGTTCTCGAGGACATGAATCGTGCCAGTTTTTGTTTGGGTAAATCCAGTACACTTTGTAACACTCTTGTTCTGTCTTGTACTTTTGTCTTCGGAGAGGCTTTTTTTATGGCTGTAGCGGCAGTCGCTAGATAAGGTAAAGACGTCGACTAAGTAGAAGTTTCTTTATTGATCATTTCCATTTTTTCACCAAATAAGGAAATACTGGTTTTAAATCGGGTTTAGCAGGGATCATCATTAACTGTATCAAAGGAGATACGACTACATGCCATCAACGACATAAGATATTTTAATCATTTGATGCGTTGCATTTTTCTTTCATGGTGTAACCAATGAACATTAAAAAATACAGTTTATGGTAAATCCTATTGGCAAGTCATAAAACACTAGATATGAGCGTGTGTGTGTATGTGTGTGTGTGTGTGATTTGGATTTTTAACGTAGCTTTTAACAATTTTTCAGTCATATCGCTACGATGTCTGCAGTGTGGCAGTTTAAATTGATGTCTAGCACTGGGGCATCATGCCGCAGACGTGTAGCATGATGTCCCACCCAGTCACATTATCCTGACACCAGGCCGACCAATCCTAACACTAACCTCTTAATGCTGAGCGCCAAGCGAGGCAGCTGTTAGTACCATTTTTGTAAGTCTTTTGGTATGACTCGGCCGGGGTTCGAACCCATGACCTCCCGCATCCGAGGCAGATGTTGTAACCACTAGACCCATATATGATGTAAACAACGTACAATTTTAAAAAAATACACCTTGTACATTTATCCTTTAGAAAAGCAAACTCCATGCTGCTGGTTTTAACTTGAAAGATGACTTTAGCCGAAGCAATAACCAGTAAGCGCATTATTCTGACTTTTGTCTTGCAACTAGTTTTCTATCTCCAATTAACCAAACATGGAAACATATTTGTCGAAATGTAAATCTATTTCACATAAACTAATCATTTCACATGCAAATCAATTAAAATCTGATTTCATGTTTAACTTTGACAGTGAAGAATCGGTGAAAGAATACAAAGCTCAATGTGAGATTTGATATTCAAAATATTAAATAAACAGAACGGTGTGGATGCAACAGTTGGTTGTGTGATTTCTTCTGGTATTTAACAGATGAGGATGTCCATCTCTTAGTGAAACTTGTATACAATATTCGCGTTTAATTCCCGATATAAGTTTCATCTAAATAAACAGTTTTTTTAATAGTAACAACAATACTAATACATTTTTGACATCGTTTTAGCATTCCTCCAGCGGTGTCATCCTCATTGAAGATACAAGTACCCTACATGTAAACTTAAATACTTGGTTGACAAAATAGAATATATTTAAAAACGGTAAACAAGGATTTGAGGAGTCTACACGTTGTGATGCATTACAAGCTTCAAAAAGTCATAATAACTATGATGCTGGTACTTCTGAATGCTGGGGAACTATTGCTGTTCAAGACAAGAAGTCAGCGACAACACATGATGAAAACTAAGGTGCCGGTACTTTGCCAGTACAACAATAGCAAGTTCTGACACAAGAGGGAATATGAAGATTAAGTCAAATCATTACGGCGTATGTAATTTGCATGTTAGGACGCATGTTCAGAAAAAAATGTCTATCACACAGTCAGTTTCGATCAAAAAATACACTGGTACGAAGTTGATGGAGAATGATATGTCTTAAGAACAAGGTTATGACAGTAATAAACACACAATCGAAATATTCCAACAATATATACCAGATTCAAAATTGCGGTTCTGCATATATATATATATATATATATATATATATATATATATATATATATATATATATATATATATATATATATATATATATATATATATAACCAACTGAAATGGTTTTTGAAAATAGTATTTTCCTGGTTGCGAAGTACGAAATAATGTGACTCTTTGAACTATGCCTTAAACCGACCATAACAACCAATGTCGTAAAGAGCATCTACAGAAGAACTTATTATTTCAGAACTTATTTATCTAAGTGTAATTATCTAAGCCTCCTAGCAGATGTTGGTAATCTGTGCCGTCTTGCAGCTGTTTTGTTTATATGCGTCCTGCAGATGTGTGGCTTCGTATGCTTTTATTACTGGAGGATGTCGATAATGGGCAGAAAAAGCAAATATTAACTTATTTACGGAGTACAGTGGATTGGTTAATAAACAAGTTATAACTTTTATTAAAGAGTACTGATTTTTTTGACGGTTCTTTTTCCCGTGGGTGGAGGTGTCTATAAAAACATGACATTTGGTGGTCTGGTTTTGTTGTGAATAGTTTGGTTGATAAGAGGATAAGTGGGTTTTCTGAAGTTTTAAATGTTTGTGGTCGGGGGATTTGATCGAATGTTTTTCTTTAAGTAATATGTTTAACCCACCATAACGATCTCCGTAAAGAACTGTTCTCCAAATTCGAGATTATACGAACAAGCAAAATTTGTGTGGTTCTGTGTAGGTATGTGTTACGTATCGGCTCGTTCAAAGTAACACAAAGAAAGAGTGAAGCCAACAAGCTTTGTAAATTTTAACAAAAATAATTTATTTCCCTAGAAAACACGGTGAAAAGGTAAATAGGCGAAACAAGACTTACGATTTACGAAGAAGATCCAAAAATATGTTCTAAAATTGTGAAAACACATAAGTCCTGTGAATAAACAGTTATAATTTGATATAGTCTGAATCTCAGTTCCGTTCCAAGATGGCGGATGATGACGTCAGACGAAGGCTAACACAAAATGTCCGGAATTTTCACTGTGAATCACAATTTGAATTGTTCTGTTCCGATTTAGAAATAATTTCATCAAATGTATTTGTCCAAAGCCAGTAGTGTTGTTCTCCAGGGAAAATAATTATTTAGAAAGTAGATGAAATACAGCTACCACCACTAACAACACACATGTTGTTCCTCGTACGAATGCGCAACTCTTTCCAGCACAGAAATACCTTTCTTAAGGTATTATAAACTCTGTAAGATGTTATGATGTGACTCTGAACCACGACTGACTACGATTACGACTCTGACCAAAAATTTCTTACAGGCAACTGAGCATTTAAAACAAGCTAATGCGTCATTACATGTACACACGCATGAAGACCACGTGTGATTTCGAAATCACTACAATGCGTAAACAAGTATTATTTTGAAATAACGTGGTCTCAGCCAATCATTTACATAGCTCTTTCTCACTGTTTACTTGATACGAAAAACCGTCATGCAAAAATCGTGCTTACACGAGTCGCATTTACGTTTTAAATAAATATGATGTTTCTAACAAACTATTAGACCTTGCTAACTTAATCATCACCATAATAATAATAATAATAACATTTAGTGATATAAAAAAATAAAAATGAAACAAATTAGAAGAATTTAAATTTTAACACATATGTAATTTGACTACAGGGTCGTAACAGTATGTGTGTGATATTATAAGTGTGTATGGAATGTACATCTGGGCTTGAGACACGGGTTACATAGTATCTTTCGCAACGAAACTGTTTCTTATTTGATGTCAAATGTTAACACTATTTAATTGAAAATTAATTTAGCTTAAAATTATTTTCATTGAAATGTGTTTGTTTGAAATGTTCATTTTTTGTTTTATATGATTTGTATTTACAAAATAGTATCCCTCTTAACAAACATTATTCTGGCTTGATATAAACATTC
Source organism: Megalonaias nervosa (assembly GCA_016617855.1). Lineage (NCBI taxonomy): Eukaryota > Metazoa > Mollusca > Bivalvia > Unionida > Unionidae > Megalonaias > Megalonaias nervosa. The sequence continues at coordinate 13,229 of JAECUM010046124.1, forward strand.
ACCTTCACACTTCCACCCACCTCGTACTCTTCAAGTGCGTAGAGTAAGTTTATATAGCAGTAGGCAGGGCGAACAGACCACTTGTCTGAATTGTCATTTGTCTAAAAAATAACTGTTCCTACGTTGGCTGAAAAAACAATGTCAATAACTCTAAACCAAAGCCTCTAACCGAGATTATTTTCATATAGTTAAAAACGAATAATAAATCGTTTGGGTTAGTTATTTTTGTTATTTTATTTTTGACTTTTTTGTTTTTATTTTATAGTGCGTTTCGTTTACTCGCCGGGTCAATTAATTTTGGTTGTTTTTCACCCTGCCTGCTGCTATAAATTAAACAGCCAGTATAAATATTATTAATAATGAATATTGGAGAACCACATTCAGCTAGATTAGCTCAAGAGCGATTAGAGGCAATTAAAAAATATTTACCTGTTCGTGATTCTGTTAGACAACAATTATAAGAACGTCAGGAATCTCATGTTGAGTTTGAAGAGGATACAAACAATTATTTAAACCCATTACAGAAACCACTAAAGGTCTTCTTCCTAAGTTAGAGAAAACCGCTGAAGCAACTGGAAAAATAGCAGAAAGAACTAAAATAACAAAAAAGATTTTACGAGAACTTCCAGCTGAAATAGCTGCTGCTCAACCAATGCAAGAAATACTTGAAGGTATTGACCAAGCTCGTGCTGAAATAAGTGATATAAAAGATCGTATACGGGAATCAGAAAAAGAATCAGAAGCAAGAGCCAGGGTTAATCTGGTTGGTAAGTTTACTGAAGAAGGTATTGATCTTATTAGAGAAGCCGAAGATCTAAAATTAATTCAGATTGCGAGTAATTATCATGGTCGAAAACAATATTTAAAATCTGAGTTCGCTGATGATCCTGTGAACAAGGAAACTTGGCATAAATGGATATATCGCATACGTAAAAACGCTAATCAAGTTCGAAAAAATGATCCAGATTTTATTGACTTTGAAAATAAGATAAAAAACTATACTACACAACAACAACAAGTACGGTCTCCATCAATACGACAAATACTACAGCAAGCACGACAACAAAAACAACAATCTCCAAAATCACAAACACCATTGCCACAATCTCCAAAACAACAAACACCAAGCAAAAAGGAAGAGGAGGAAGAAGAATATTGGCCGTCAGACACCTCTTCTGGCAACACAAGTGGAAGTGGATTTACTACTCAAGGAAGTGGCCTTATTACTCCATGTCTTAATAACGTCCTTGCCGATGTTGAACGACTGGAAATTCTTATTGGAGGAAAACGAGCTGGTGATAACTCTCCAGAAATAATTAATGAAGCAGCTGATATTTGTAAACGAATATTTACAGGCGGTATCATGGATATTGATGTGTATCGGTCTGTCATTAATGAAATTGCCGACGATTACTACAGTGACTGAGTACGTAATTAAATATAATGATTATAATAAAATGATCGTGTATATTAATCAATATAGACGTACTATGAGAACTATAGATCAACAGGTATATGAAGCGACATGTGAAGATAAAATAGGTGATGTTGTTCAGTGTTTATTTAGAATAATATCCCTGAAAAAGATAATACCTATTGCAAAACTACTGGGAATAAGGATTATTAATGCTATTAGTAAATTATTTTTGGTAATCAGCGATAGATTAGCGGAATTATCATATCGATTAGTATATAATTAAATACAATTACTATAATAAAATGATCGCACATAGTACTCAACGTGGACCTACCATGGTCAGGGTAATAAACTCACGATTACCAGTATACAAAACAACCTACGGAGATGGACTAGGTGATGTTGTTCAGGGTCTATTTAGAAGGATAGCCCCAAAAGCAATACTGATTGCAAAGCAACTATCAATGAAAGCTATTGATGTTGTTCGGGAAAAAGGTATTGGCGCTGTTGGTAATGTTGCTAGTAAAGCGTTTTCAGCGATCAAGGATAGACTAGCACGATTAATACGACGAAAACCTCAACCAGTAAAATTACCTAGCACTGAAGTAATGCCCGCAAATGTCAGTAAAATAATAAATCAAGCTGCTAATCAAAAACTAGCAGAGTTGGCTAGTGTACCAATGTCTGAAAAAGAAAAAAATATAACCGCTAGTCTGATAGCAGGAAGTGGTCTTCGTTTTAGACGATAGTAAATATAATAAAGATGTTCAAGCGCATATCTAATCCAGCATTTGACATTGACGCACCAGTACTCAAAGATGAGTCTGTGCGTGATTATCAATATTATTATTATGATGCACGAATTCCAGATCAGCTTGGACGAATTGAACTGCAAGTTCAGGATACAAGTGGGTATTTCTTACCCGCTGAAGCATTTATTGAAGTAGAAGGCGAAATTTTAAATATAGCTAATCCTGCAGTACCAGTAGCATATGGAGACAATGATAGTATCGGTTTTGTTAATAATGGTATTATGACGTTATTTGATAGAGCTACGTATATGATTGACGGAAAAAATATTGAATCAATTCAGAAAGACGTTGACATTGCTACAACAATACTTGGTCTTGCAAGATACAGCGACGATTATTCAAGATCAACTGGTCCATCAATGATGTTTGTAAAAGATACTTCTAATTCTCCAGAGTATCAACAATATGAAATAGGACGACCAAGAAATTTTGCTAGAAACGCCGATGCGGATGTACAACGTATGATTATTGATGTAGATCCAGATTTTAACTTAGGATTTAAATCACGTCGAGCAATGTTACGAGGTAATAGAAGAGCATTTTCATGTTCAATTCCACTGTCACATATTTTTGGATTTTGCAGAAATGTCAGAAAAGTCATTTTCGGAGCTAAGCATACAGTTGCACTTGTACGAAAAGCAACCGACGATGATGCAATTTGGCGACCCCCGGTGTTGATGCTGGTAAAGTATTACTGACAAAACTTTCATTATGGATGCCAGTAATGACTCCATCAATAACTGAAGAAGATCGGTTACTCTCTTTCATGGGTCAAGGTGGTAAATCAATGTTATCGTGGTTAACAATGACCACAGATTCTATCCAGAGTAATATTAATGGTTTATTTACATGGCAAATAGCATCACAAGAAGGTATTTCTGCACCACGACATATATTTATTGCATTTCAAGATGCTGCACGAGTAAACAGTCAAAATCACAGTATTATGATATTTGACAATCTTGGTGTTTCCGAGGTTTCGTTGAGGATAAATGGACATCAAGAACCATCCGAGGATATTTTACTGAATTTTGAGCAAAATCATGTAGCACGTGCATATCACCGTCTAATGACGTTCATGGGACGTGATCAAAATGTTGATACTGGTTTACAAATATCACAGCTGCATTTTACAACATTATATCTTATTTATTACTTTTCGCTCGAACATTTAGATTTAACCAGACAATCTGTAGTCGATATACATTTTCGAGCTCATGTTAATAGAGATATTGGAGCTGTTGCCAATTACAGAGCAATCGCTGTTATACTCAGCGATAAATCAATGTTACTTGAAGGTGTTGGTGGACGAATGAGAGTTGTTGATGCTCCAGTTGAAAATATGTAACACGTAATTAGATCATCTATGATAATTATAATGTCGTATAATCACGTTAGTGTTAGTCTGACTCCTGGTCAGCTTAAAAGGCTACAATCAGCATCAAAAAATAACTGTGGAATAAAAATATCATTGAAGAAAGAGCAGATGAGCGGCTCAAGTAAATTATCGTTGACCGAGCGTCAGTTCAGAAACTTCAATGAAGCCAAAACATCAAATAAAGGTATAAAACTTAATCTTTCTGCGGCTGCCATTAAAGACATCGCTAAGACGGGTGGTATATTTCCACTTCTTGCAGCTATACCAGCATTAATAGTCGCTGCAGCCCCAGCTGTTGCAAAAGCAGCTGCATTAGGCGCTGTTGGAACCGCTGCTGGAATGGCATTAAAGAAAGCAACGGGTCAGGGAATCATGCACGCAGAAAGCTTAAAAAAAACGATCACGGGCAAAAACAACACGGAAGACGTCTAACAGCACCAAACGTGCCACAGCCGGGTCGTCTAAGATTATCAGGCCCAGCATACGGTCGCGGTCTAAGATTGCCAGGGACCCCACGTTCATGGTACGGAAAGGGCCTGAGATTACCAGGGACAGTTTACTGATATCGCCTATGTCCAATTTTGATTTACTCGATGCTGCTAAAAAATTAAAAATAAAAAATTTCAGAGGTGTTTTTATGCGTGATCAATTACCAAAAAAACCAAACAATATTGAATCCGGTATTATTAATCTCGACAAAAACTCTGGACCGGTCACACACTGGGTTGGATATGTAATTGATCCACGTGGAATTATTTATTTTAATTCATATGGACTAGCACCACCAAAAGAATTTCTGCATTATGTTAGCAGCATGCAAAGTATTCCAATCTGGTATTCAACGTTTCCAACACAAACATTAACGGATCCACCAATATGTAGTCGAGAAGTACTTAACGTATTTGATGCTGTATCAAAATCAACAGAACCACCTCACAAAGTTGTGCATGAATATACCACGTTGTCTCATTTAAACAGATATCAATAAATAATATTGGTTGATATTTATGGAAGATCCTCTAGTAAAGATCCAAAGAAGGTTGATTTATCTAAATACGCAACTCTCGATCAACTTAGAAATCAGATTGACGATTTATTAAATATTACAAGTGTGGATCAAAATGAGGTCGTTGTTTTTCAGGATAAAGAAGGACGATTAAAGACGAGTAATATACAACTGCCAGATGTACTCATACGAGTTCCTAATGCGGTTGTTAATAATATCGTTACTTTTACTGATCAAGGTAAAATACAAGATTCCGGTACGTCAGTCAACGATTATATTAAGAAAGCTGGTGATTCGTTCACGGGCGACATTATCATGAATCAAAATAAAATTATAGACCTTGGAAACCCAGTCGCAGATACAGACGCCGCAACAAAGAAATATGTCGACGATCAAGAATCTAAGTACGTATTAGCCAACGGCGGTATAATGCGTGCATTTCTCAACATGAATAATAATGGTATTAATAAACTAAGAACACCAGAATCTGATTTTGATGCTGCAACGAAGAAATACGTCGATGATAAGAAAATTCCTATGACAACTTCGCTAAAAACAATCAATGACGAAATGACTACACTAAATAATACTTTTTCTAGACATGTAGAAACGTTCTTAAATTTTCGTCGAAATATAAACAAAACCATTAAAGAATTTTTTGGGGAACAACCAACTGTTGACATAAAACTAGCCGACGTTAACATGAAACTCAATGATAATGTCAGTGGAATACCTAATATTGTTCAAAAAACTAATCTGATTAAAATTCCACATGGACAAATTAAAAATATCGTGTATACAGTAGCATCAGGATCATCAACATGGACACCACAAAATAACACTCTCGAACATACCGCAGAAGTAACTGGTTTATACAGGTTGTCCATGCGTGGTTTAGAAATTACTGCTGCCACTTCATCATAACCGAATGTATATCATAATCCTCTACTGGTGATGCTAAATAGAAACACTAAAGAAATATTTACGCTGATATCAACGGAAATGCCTCCGAGACGTTACTGGTGGTATCTGGAATTCGTAGCTGAAACTCCTTAATTAATTACTTAACGTCATTGTATAATGGATCAAAACCAAGGACCTCAGTCCTACATCGACGTTCAACGTCACAGATATAATCAAGTGTGTAAATGTCAGACTGAATTAAAAATATAATCGACGATTATACAGTAAAAGTAAAAAAATATCGCAGACGTATGGTTGTCATTGATATAATTGTTTACTCAGTTTCCGCTATTGTTGCTGGGGCCGGATTATTATTATCAACAATAACAATGACAGCGCCTGCAGTTGTAACAATTATCGTTTCAACTTCAACGACTATCGCAGGTATTCTCAGTATTATAGCTAAGAAGATATCTGCATGTACAAATACTAAATTACACGAGTATATAATAAAATTACATACAGCAACAACAGCCTATTCTAAATTATCGTCATATATTTCGTTCTACCTCAGTGATGGTAAAATATCCGATGAGGAGTTCGCAACGATAATGAAAACCTATGATGAAGCATTTAGTGACAAAGTCACTCACAATAACCAATGCGAATTAAATAATATCAATAATAATAATGACTGACTGAAGAGAGCTACTTCAACAGATCGTCGTTAATACAACCCCGTCAAAAACTACGATGATCTCATTAAGTTCGACCAATCCTGAGTTTAGCGTTAACTTTCCAACCGCAATTCCAGCAAAGGAAATAGCCCTAGCACAATTGCGAGTTTATTATAGTTGGCCAAATATTAGATCAAAACCATTTGGTGGACTGCAACCGAATAATTCGCTGGTATTCGCTAATAAGAATAAGCCTGATGGAACTCCTGATTGGCAAGTAGTTGCTATTTCAACGGGCAGTTATCAAAAAGAACAGATCAATGATGAGTTCCAACGCAGAATTAAATCTATTACAGGAAAAGAATCCAAAATAGCAATTACTGTTTACGAACCAACATTATCAGCAGCTATTGAAATAAATTCCCCTGATTATTCTGTAGATATTTATCAAAGTTCGATTAGATCAGTATTAGGATGGCCTGAAATTGCACCGATTTATGAAGGACCACCAGAACCAAAACGATCTGATTTCGTCACGGATAAAAGAATATTTATAAAACTTCCAGAATATCGAAAAGTTGAAGATGCTTATCCATGGCAAAAATATTTAAGCGATAAAAGAGTTATACATTATATAGATAGACTAGAAGACTATTTTACAGGTACAATTGATGGTAAAAAAGGTAAAATAGTGACTCTTGATGTTGATTTAATAAATTCATATGCTAATACAATTAAATCTGAACATGAACGTGTATTTAATAATCTACGAAATTTATTTTCAAGTATTAATGTTTCTTACAATGATGATTTAAAAAATCAAATAATTGAAACAATACAACATTTGAATCAAGTTGCTTCAGACTTAGAATTTATGAATAATGTTGTTGTTAACAGAGAAAAACATTTATATAAACCAGCAACAGATAGATATGTTGTAGTTTCCATAATTCCTGAAGACGATCCAATTCAGCGTGTTCCACTCAATCGTTTGTTTACAACAGTATCTCTTAAACATTTCAGAATTACAAGAGAACAGCTACCAACATTTGTAATTCCGGGATTTAACTCTGAAGAGCTAAAGAAATCAGTTAATGATCTTATTGATGAACATTTTAAAAGAATATGTGATTCATGGAAAAAATTAATACCTACACCAACCATTCTTAAATATAATAATGATCCACATGGTGGAGGCCGCCATATCTCACCTGGTAATGTTAATATAACATCAACGATCGCAGTCAATTTAGTATGTGACGTAATTGATGACAGCTATCAAGTAGATCTTGAAAAATCCACTCAAGCTCAACAAGGGTATATATTATATTCATTCAGTGTTCAAGCGCCGCCCGGGTGGTTAATTGTATCTGAGCCAATTAATCCAGTTTATCTACGTGTACGTAATCCATTATTGTCAAGAATAAATTTCAAACTTACTGACCAGACAGGATACAGTTTGGATTTAATAGGGGAATTACTAAATATTAATCTATATGTACGCTCGTAGAACGTCCGAGTAAATATTTCCTGATATAATGAGGGGAAAAAAATAATCTGATTCTGAAATAATATATTCTTTTACTGATTTTTCATAATCTGATGGGTAAATAGGTACTTTGATTAATGAAATGGTTACAAATTACTTTATCTGATGGGTAAATAGTATCTGATGGGTAAATAGGTGCTCTGATTAATGAAATATCTACAGATTTCTTTATCTGATGGGTAAATTACTAATCAAAAACAGAATAAATGATCAAAATCATAATGGAATCAAAAATAAATAATCAGAATAAACAATAATAATTATAAACCAAATCATTTATTCTATTTAATGTTGTTGTTGATTTCTGTCAAAATTACTTAATCTGATGGGTAAATAGGTATTCTGATTCATGAAATAGTTACAAATTTCTTTATCTGATGGGTAAATAGGTACTCTAATTCATGAAATAGTTAGAAATTTCTCAATCCGCTGGGTAAATTACTAATCAAAGTTGATAAAAACCAGGATAAATAATCAAAATCATAATAGAATAAGAAATAGATAATCAGAATAAACAATAATAAATATAAATCAAATCGTTTATTATATTTAATGTTGTTGTTGATTTTTATCAATATTTCCTGATCTGATGGGTAAATATATACTCCGATTAATGAAATGGTTACAAATTACTTTATCTGATGGGTAAATGGGTACTCTGATTAATGAAATGGTTACAAATTTCTCGATCTGATGGGTAAATAGGTACTATTGTTAATGAAATGGTCATAAATTTCTTTATCTGATGGGCAGTTTACTAATCAAAATCATTAAAATCTGAATAATAATCAATTCCTATGATTAAAGCAATTGTATATATAATGAAGCGAGATAACTCTGTCCCCTCTCCCTGCAGAGCAAATTAAACGATTATTTCCCTTACTACTACGTTTGATTTATAGACAACGAATATATTTTGTTTTTGGTTAATTATTTAGTGATTTATTTGTTCTCTGTAAGCAACTGGTTGTTAGTAAAGCATCAATTTGTAACAGAGAGGGATATTGATGCATCTTTTGACTCTGATAACCTTAAATTCACGTCGGTTTATATGCAAGTGCGTAGAGTTATTTTTAGCTCTAACACATGTATTTTGACCTTAACGAACGATAACTCATACAGAAAATGTAATATGCGATTATTTTATGAATTATGTTTGAAAAATTGAAGTAAATTCACGCTACAGTTCTACAATAACTGATTTTATTCTATTAGTAATACAAGTCCAGAGTAATCACATGTGAGACAGTGCAAATAGTTTATATACTTAAATTTAAGTGTATATTCATAAGAGAGCGGTGGCCGAGGTGTTAAGGCGTTTGGACGTAAATCAAAGTTCTGAAGATTCTCTGTGTGTTCGAGTCTCCAAAAATGCTAAAGATATATTATCTTGCATTCGGCGACGGATGCTATTTATAATTTGGGGTACGAAACCCAACAGAAAAATAATACAACTTTCCCACCATGTAACCACGTGGTGGGTGTACTTTTGCACTCCCTGGGGTTTTGTATGGGGGGAGAGTGTACAAAATCTGTTGGATGTAGACAAGATTCCCCCGTCATCACCATTTGTATATATTCATATTCATACAATTATGTGTTTGTGCCGTCCCTGTAAATATAATTGCTGTAAATACGCTACTGTAATTAGGATTCTGTGTTTTGTGCCGTCATAATCATATGTATATAATCATAATCATACAATTATGTGTTTGTGCCGTCCGCAAAAAATCAAAATCATAATCATATGTATATATAATCATGATCATACAATTATGTGTTTGTGCCGTCTGCAAAAAATAGAATCAAAATCATATGTATATATAATCATGATCATACAATTATGTGTTTGTGCCGTCTGCAAAAAATAGAATCAAAATCATATGTATATATAATCATAATCATACAATTATGTGTTTTTGCCGTCTGCAAAAAATAGAATCAAAATCATATGTATATGATCATAATCATATGTATATAATCATAATCATATGTATATATAATCATAATCATACAATCATATGTATATAATCATAATCATATGTATATATAATCATGATCATACAATCATATTTACATAATCATAATCAAAAAACAGTCCTCTCTGACCTTCTGAGCCTGCTAGAATGTTGTTTGGCAATCGAGGGGTTCACATAGAGTTATGGGGACTACAATTTTTATAATATGATTTAGAATGATTCAGAAACTGATTATTATTTTAAAGAAAAAATTATTACATAATGAACCAAGAAAATATTAATACTATTATTTCCGCTATTAAAAAATTAAAACATGACGAAATAAATCTCTCTGATAATCTCGATCCTGAGAAAATATGTGATTTTGAAATATTAAAACAACGAAAATTCGAGATTAAATACACATTACCATCCAATTATAAATTCGTGAAATCAATTTATCAGTCTATGTTAGAATCCTTGGCAATGGTAAATGACAAACAGATAAAGCTGTTTGTGCCTCTTGCACGTTCGATCGAAAACATCAGATCTGAATTGTCTCGGGAATACGAAAGAAAAAAGATTGTGGACAATCGTGTAATGCAATTGAGAAAGATTATGTTATTTGATTCTGTCAAAAATGAAAGTGACACTGAGAGCAGCGACAGTGAAGGTGGACCCCTGACTGTAATTGTGGCTAAACAAAACCCCTGACAAAATTGACAGAGTCAAACTATATACAGTATTAAAAAAAAATATTTATTTATTAAGAGTACAGAGTTAGATATATTCAAATATTATCGACTGATCATATTTTATTGAATATGCAGATTTGTATGTTTTATTTGCGACAAATTGTATTGATTGTGGATGTGTGTCAAAATGTTTTGCAGCTGCATTTATTGATGGAAAAGTTATTTCTTGGCCTGTTTCTCTATTTACGGATTTAATAGATCTTCTTGCAAACGTTTTACGTTTTTCAGTATTTCCACGTGCAGAATTCTGACTCTGGGTAATAGCTTGCAGGTTAGATAAATGATTATTTTTGGGATCTCCATCAATGTGATCAACTGCAAGACCATTTTTAACGACTCCATGAAAACATTCGAATATGAATCTATTTGATAAATAATTTTTATTTTTCCCAGCATGGAATCTAAAATAACCAAATTTATCAAGGCTACCGACTGCTTTTTTTAATCGACAGTGTCTGATTACACCATCTCGGGATGCTTCGTAATTTGTATATACTGGATGTTTAACAAATTCGTGTTTTTCATAGTACTCAATTTTCAATTTTCTTATAATATCATTGTCGATCATTTCATCATAAGTCTGATTTGTTTCAATCATTATATATATAATATTATTTGTCTAAAACATTGTTTTGAAATCTGACCAGATAATCTTCTACGGTTTTTATAGAAGATTTACCTGACAATGTCAAAGTATTATTTTTTTGGTCATAATATCGTTTTAATTCTCTATATTTTTTACCGCCGCATTTTACACATAACTGAGTTTTTCGTCTGACTCCAACACCACATTGCACACACGGTTTTGGTCCTGTACTACCATTTTTACGCTTTGCATATGGTAGTAGCAGAATTCATTCACGCATGGTTTGTCACAGGGAGAAGTATATCCAATTTTGAACCAAATACATCGATTCTTTGTTTGAATCATTATATATATACTAAAATTTAATTTAAATATTTGTCTTAATTATAATGGATAATAAATTATCCAAAGTTGAACCTTATAGACCTAGATTTGATCTTGACAGACTATCAGAATATAAATTTAGTACTTTGATGCAAGATATAGCTTTAACAAATGAGGATATAACCGAACGTATCCGTGAAGCCAAGAAGGAATTTCGTAATAGTGGTGCTGCTCATGTATGGTCAACATTCAGAATCGGAAATATTGTCGATACTATAATGAATGACAAACGAGGAAAAGCAATTATTAATCACCTTGATGATCAAAAATATTTTATTTTAATAAAATTTATTGTAAATACAGAAGAAGATACTTGGATTATTTGTGACAAGCGTGATCCAGTCCGCATACAGTCAGGAAATAATATTGTTCTTTTGAGTAATAAATCTAAGCCCGGAATACTAACTGGTATTGACAAACCGTATTATGAACGCGCATATCCCGTTACTGCGGTTGTATATGCAATATATCCGCTGAATAATAAACCTGACGTTGGGGATCTCAAACCGATGAGACTGTCAGAGTCAAGAATAAACTGCGTGGCTGAACGAGTTACAGAACATTTCATAAGCTTCGATAGATATTATTGATCATAATGCACATGCATGGACTAATGCTGTAACAATATTTCCACGAGACAGAACGGTTAAATTTTATGATGGTCATATATTTGATTTTATCAAAAATATCAGCAAAAACGATCCTGTATCTGTTTGGTTATTTCAAAGTGCAGAATATGATTATTATGATCAGCTTGTACGGCCTAATGGTGATGTTTACCGTACAGAATCTCTACACGAGGAAATGAAAAAACTAGCATTAAAATACACTTCAGACGATATCAAGGTTGGCGAATTATTAAATAATTGTTTTACAGTTCCATCTGTAGCGGGTCACTTTGCTCAGGAGAAAAATTTATGGAAACCAACACGATCGGAATTTCTTGAAGATATCCATAAAAGCTGCGTAGAATATGGACACGGAGGATTATGGAACACTAAATATGATTATAATAACGTTATTTCTATCGATATGGCAGCGTGTTATCCTGGTAGTTTTCTTGGATACGGAAAATGTTCAGAATACTTTAAGAGATTTGGACATCCATCACATGAGATGGCCAGAGTTTCGATAAACGAACCATTACCAGATTTCGATCTAACCGGATTTGCATGTGTAGAATCATTTGAGTTTGCAGAAAATCTCCATCCGATTACTTATGTTTGGTTTGGAAGACATTATTTAGAAAAATGTTGGGTTCCAATAGTACTATTGCGATATATGCTTGATGTTGGAATTTTAACGTTATTGAAGGTGAGTGAAGCAATTATATCGTATCGGTTACAAAAGCAAGTTTGGTTACCAGAACCAAATAGATTTAATATTGATGATGCCAGGAAAGAATTTCCTGATCTCAACGAAGATGACATTATTAAAATTACTAATAATATACGTAAATGCAGAGATGAGCATGATGAAAAACTTGCAAAAGATCTTGGTAGAAAGATAATTGGTAAATTTACTCAAGGAGGAGCATATGATCATAAAAGACACTGTACAAGATTGATTATGGACGATACTGAACTCGATTTTATAATCGCTGATACAACGGAAAAAAACACATTTATAAATCGGAGTAATGCTTATTTATCAGACGGAACCAAACTAGGTACAATTGTGAGCTATATTGATGGTGACTCACCGCAATTTACTCATTTAAGATCATCGATGTTGGCATATGTTTCGATAAATCTACTGCCTATGATAAATAGATTTTCTCGTTACGCTGTCAGAGTTGCTACAGATTCGATCTATATAAATAAAAAATATACAGATTTGTTAAAACCGTTACTTGGTAATGGTGAATGGGGATCATGGAGAATAAAACAAGAAAATATACTTAGTTATTCTGAATCTGCCGACGTTGAAATTAAGGAAATATATTACAAAAATAATAA
>JAECUM010046125.1:0-16967 GCA_016617855.1 Megalonaias nervosa
TTTTTTTTTTTTTTTTTTTTTGTTTGTTTGTTTTCTAAAACAAACTCGGGAACGAGAAGTAATCAGCTTTAACTGCCTTATCCCATTGCCACGGCCAAGGCCTACTTCTGGACCTGATCCTGTCGATGATTGGTAGAAATCACTAGGGTGGGTACCTCAGGCATAGTAACAGGGTTGGGCTGTTGTGGCTCGGGAAGGTCTTTTTCTCTTGGGTCGTAATAAAGAAGTCTGATACACTTGTTTCGGGCTCCTTAACTCTGCCAAAATGTCTAAGAGTACCGTCACCGTTTGACTTTCACCGTCCTCCTTCTCTCCTAGACCTTGTTTCTTCTCTGCTTCTTCTTCCTGTCGTTTTCTTCTTGCCTCTTCTTCTTCTCGCTGTTGCTGTTGAAGAAGAAAAGCTTGTTCTGCTTCTTTCTGCTGTTGCAAAACTTTCTCCAATTCTTCTTTCTGTCTCTGTTTAAAATCCTCGACGTGTGGTAAGGAAGGGGAAGGTGACCAAGGTGCTGGTACTGGAACAAATTCTTGCGAAGGAGAGAGAAAATCCACTAAATCCCAATTAAAATCGACCTCTTCTGGAAGTAGACCCGTGTTGGCTTTGGTAGCCGTTTCTATGTCATCACTTCTCGTCGCTACGGCTGGTGCACCCTAATTCATCGTCTTCTTAGTTTCCGTCATGTTCTTAGTCTGTCGCATGGATTCACTGCGCGGAGACGCTAGCGCATCTATATAGGGAATGTGACGTCTCAGGCAGCTCTCTTCGGATTGGAAGACAGACTCTGCACTGTAGTTGAATTTTGTAAAGCGTGTTAGGATTGGTGAAAAAAACGCAATCCGTTTCGATCCGCTCTTCTACTATAAATAACCGCGGTTCACTTCATTCCCTTCACCTGTTCTCATCACATGATGTGGACTAACGTAGAATCGTCTACCCTCCTATCGTCGATGGTGTTCAACCCGGACTATCCCATGTATGTCAGATCATCATGGGCTATCACCCAGATCACTGAGACGGTCCTTTGGAAACGAAGGATTTATGTGGAGAGACAATGCTTTCTGAAGAGTGTCTTAATCTACGGTCCAGAGGTCAGACGAAGTTTGAGGAAGAGAAGAAGATCCGTGAGATGCCCTCTATGTTAACGGAATGTTGTTAACAAAAATCCCAAAGGCCCTTTTCAGGGCCACTCCATTGCCTCGAAAAGATATATATTCTCTCTTGCCTAAAAAAATTTTATTCGATTTTTTAATTATGTTTGCCTCGAAAAAATTTACTCTCTTGCTTTAAAAATTGTTTAGTCGATTTTATATTTTATGTGTGATAGATTGATCTATGTATGTGTCCTATGTCTATGTCTATCCAGTTCTATGTCCCGCCCCGCTAAGCGTTATCGCTTACCCCCATCCCCCCCACCCCGCTGTCACTGTTTGCGGTTTGGTCCCGATTGAGGTCAGCCACTTGCAACATTGTTGCCAATGTCCTGTAACGTGACATCACCCACCTGTTCCATTCCTATTAACCCTATACAAACCCAACTTTTTGTCATGTCGCTATAGTGGCCCAGGGAGTCTTGTTATGGTAATTCCCATTGTCGCTATACATTTTGTTGCTATAGTGGCCCGGGGTAGGTGGATCTTGTAATGATAATTCCCATTGTCTCTATAGTGGCCCACTTTACTGCATACATTGTTACTAAAGACTATTGCTATTCAACAAATACAATAGTTCTTGATTGCGGAAAGTGGGTTAATACAGTCAAACAACTGTAAAAGGTGAGTACAATATATTTATACAGTTATCATGGACATTATTGTAAGTTTTAAAATATTAGCTGTGAACATGTGCTTGCTTATGCATACGATAGCTAGGTTGCATTTTTTCATAAACTTTACTCGACTAAATCTTACATCCAATGCACTAGGTCTGATCGTGTAATGGATTAATAGTTCACTGATTTTGCAAAGTGTAGAGTTTTCCAAATGTAAAATAAATTCAGAAAGCGTAAATTTTGTGCCAATTAGCGTTGTTGGTGCAATTTAGTAAACTCCAAAATTTAGTAAACACTTTATCGTAACATGTAATGATACAATATATCTCAGTGTGTTTTATACCTCATGTATGCGAGACGTTTTAAGAATAGTTGTGCTTTTGATAAGTCAGTATTTGAGGATACTTCTGATTGTCGTGTTGTTGTTTGTAATGGCACTTGAAATAACTACATTGCCAGTTCTTAACATCAAAAGGTAAAGAAGGTGAATATATCGGAAACTCGGAACAAAAGACAGGGGTTAGCATTGTTGTGAGGTGGTCTTATAATAGTAAATTTACATCAATCTGTAAATTTTAAAACCATAAAATGTTTAAAGTATTAAAATGAGTGCAAATCTGAAAACAGAAATCAAAGAAATTATTCAGTAGTCACTGTGTGTGCATACTGGTCTGAATGAGAAAGATATATATACACTTCATAGAAAGTACAGGCATGGAAATACAATACAATGTTATACAACATCTTTACGATTGAAAGAGTTCTTCCCCAGTGGATATATATATATATATATATATATATATATATATATATATATATATATATATATATATATATATATAGAGAGAGAGAGAGAGAGAGAGAGAGAGAGAGAGAGAGAGATGATAATAATAATAATAACTTGTATATTATTCAATGCTTTAGTATCCGTTTTAAATCACAAACTGCTTTTAAACTTCCTTGTTCAATATTTCTTATGATCACGACGCCCGGAACTGGTATTTGATTGGTTGATTTAGAAGGAGTGGCATGTCAAAGTATAGCGTAATTCATTCAGTGCAGAAGTCAATGCTGTACTAGGAGGTGTATAGAGAGATTTTAAAAAGCAGTTTCATTTAATATGTAAGATGTAGAGTATATGTGATAATGTCCATGTGACTATATGGAAAGGAGCACTCAAGCAGGTAAGCTACCTTGAACATTCTTTACAATTTCTTTTATCAGCAAGTGAAATATAAAAATTTGTCAAAGCACACACACACACACACACACACACACACACACACACACACACACATTATATATATACGCTTGCTTACATACATATTAATTTAAATGCAGTATGTGATAAATACAAAATATTTGGACGTCAGTTAATTTTCCAACTATATTGCAAAGTGAATATTGCCACATTTCAAATACGTAAATTGCAAACAAGACCCCTTAAAGCACAAATTGTGTTTATATGTATACAAATGATGTGTTTCTTAGCGCTAAATAAAAGGTGACAATGGATACTAATGCAAACGATCAGTTATCATCATTACATACCTTAATAAAGTAGTAATCACAAGTAGGACGACTAAGAGGAACAATGTCTCCGCACAGCAATAAACAGTCACTTGACAACGGCTGCGGGACTGGCTTTTTACATAGTACGATTAGATTAATCTGAATAATATGAAATTTCACATCAGAACTGCTTGTAAAGATTCCCTGTCAAAACAAATTACTAACATGGGATTTTACAATAAATTATCCTGATGACAAGGATTATTGTAATTTTGTTGTTGTTGTTGTTGTTGTTATTGCGGTTCTTGTACTTCCGATTTTCCTTCCTCCTCGTCTTCTTGTGCATTTCAATAATAATAATAATAATAATAATAATAATAATAATAATAATAATGATAATAATAATATGGAAGTAGTAATAGTCCACGTTTAGTTTCCTTTCAGAACACTAGTGCATATGCTGCGTATCCAAGGAGTCACTGTACATTTGAAAGTAGGCCAATAGGACACGCCACATATCGATTTCTTGTTTTGCGCTGTGACAAAGAAACAATCTTGAATTGGGGCCCCTAATTATGACACAGAGCTGATGGTATTTGGTCATACAGTTATTGCATTAGTCTTTTTACCAGAAAGCATTGTCTCAGTCGATTGACTGGCTGGATGCACTTGAATAAAGAACGATTGCTGTAGAAAGAGCTTATAGTTACGATTTTTTTTCCCAGACTCTCTTTACCACCGATAAGTATTTTACATGGCTAAAGTAATGCATCTTTTTTTAAATTTAATTATTATTTGAGGTGTTTTTCCTCTCTGGTTTTTCTGTAGCGAAATTTGAAAATTTTATATTAAGGTACTTTTATAAAGATAACACTGATTTTATTTGCTGACTTCATTAAAATAGATGATATTTATTTTTTCATATCATGTTTCGGCCCATATACGATCACAAACGCGTCGATCATTCTTTAGCAGCACAGTATTAGATTTGATAAAGGAAACGTAAATGTTACCAAAGGTTTGAAATTTCAACATAAAAAAGGGTCTTTAAAACCAGACCAGTGCATGTAGAGGACAATGTCAGAGGGGTTGATATAAGATCTAATTCAAATTATTATTTAATGTGATGTTTACAACTGCATGTGCAAAAATCAAACTACAATAAGAGACATTCATTCAGTATAGGATTCATTAAAACCCCACTTGAACTCCTGTTGTATATATGAATATTTGTTCTGAAGTTTTATAAAGAACGCTATCTAATTGTATTATAAAACTAGGGATAAGGTAAGAATGAGAAGGACTACTAATTGCGCTGCTTCATGAGAGGACACGTGCTGATTTACGAAAACCATATATAGGAATAACAACGTCTTTAAATCAAGTTGATTAGGTCCGGTAGATGAATTATGTGAGGTATGCATACGAAACAATGTATCTATTTAGGAAAAAGAAATTTGTTTCTAAGGCAATATATTATAATAAAATATACAATAGACCCTTACGTATAAAGTTTGTTACTATAGTTTCGTCCCAGAAAGCTGCTATTTTAACGTGGAACAGAAATAAAGTGAAGATATTGATCAACACAGTATGATTGTTGATGAGTTACAGACACTTATGAAAACAGGCGGCGAAAACCTGATGACATGTACTGACATAAAAGCAGGGCAGTCTGCTTGCATAGTCAAGCATGTACAAGCAAAATTTAGTATAAAAATTTATGACGTTAAATATTAAAAGATCAAGCTACTTTAATTAGTTAGCTTATGTCTTCTTTTATTTCAAGTTATTTTAAAAGTTGGAACCCAGTGGTATCAATGGTAAAGTTAATTAATATGGGAAATAAATACAGTGACGATATGCAGAGATTTGTTCAAGTGCCGGTTATCTTAATTGTATTCATGAAATTTATGTTAAGATACAATTGGCAGGTCCAATATTGGAAACAAATACCTTATACATGCATGTGAAGTTAATTAATCATGGAGAGTATAGGTTAGTAATATTATGTTGGAGCTTAAAAATGATTAGAAATACACACGTAGGATAATTATGGAAATGGACAATTCAGCATCAGTCTAGAACACCTTTCTTTTCAATTTCTAAGATGAACATTTATTATTCTGAATAGACGGAAACTGATAATATGGCGAGATTTAATTCAACAAATTCAAGTTGCTAACGAGACAGATTTAATTGTAAATTAAAGATATCTTAAGCACATATGCTGTAAAATCAGAAGTATTCACTGGGATAAAATTTCGTCTCTTTTAGTAAGCTGATGATATAATAATGTGATCGAATTAAATCATTTCATGAAGAGATAATCTGAACAGCGCGCGATTGTCATATTTAAATTTTCATGCTCAGTTTCGTGTCTTTGTTCTGTCAAGCTTTCCTTGTATTAAGATCTTACAACACCATAATAAAACAAACACACTCCACCATAGATTAATTTCAGATCACATTTGGCTTTGACAAACAAAATCTCCAATAAGAAGGCCATACACTTCAATCGCAAGACCTTCCTGCATCCAAATACCACCGTTGCCAAACAAAACATAATCACTCAGAAGTTAACATATTTAACATAGAGTTCTTCAGATTTTAGTTACTAGGTAAAAATCATCACTTTGATAAACACCCATCAATGATCCTGTAATTCTATAATAACATTTTGTTTTTCTACAAATTGCAACAACACAAGCCTCTATATTTTCTTTCAAATGCTAAAAACACCTGAATGAGGATATACTTTGCACCTTTAGTTTTTCAGAGCCTGCTTAACAAAACTATATCAAAGCAATTACAACTCTTTCGAGCTAGGATTTTGTAAGCAAACAGAGTCGCATTGTATTAGACTCTCAGCCCATGATGGTTTTATTAACAGACATAAAGGAGAAAAACTTCACCTAATGAAATGTGTTTATATTACTTTGCATTGATTTGACCTCATCTAATGTTTTAGCAAGAAGAAGTGAATGAGAAGTCAATGACAAAAGCTGCATAGCAGAACTTTGATTAGATCCATCTGCTTAAGACTGTCGTCCTCTTATGTAAGTAACACGAATATAAAAATCCATACTAACATTTGGCAACCGTGTCAGGTGATAGAACGAACTCAACATCACAATGAATCATCTGCTTTTAGCAGTGCTGTGTCACAAAAAGTTTACGAAAACATTAATTATAAGGCAAGCTACACACACACACACACACACACACACACACACATACATACATACATATATGTATATATATATATATATATATATATATATGGCGGCGGCGGCGGCAGGCGTATATAGTGCCAGTTTATATTTCAGAGATGCTTGTAAGAAACTCCTTAAGAAAAATCCAGATCACAAACATCCATATAAAAACAATGCTGTCACATTCAAGTGACAAGAAAAGAAACGAATAATCATTGACATGAGTCTGTTTTACTATTTATATTTATAACACTCCATATTTCTATTGTCCTTAATAGAAGTCATTTTTGTTGACCAACGTTTATTCTATCAGTACGAAGGTGAATATATTTTCCTTGAATTTTGTATCATTATGAAATAAACTAAAAGAATAGTTTTTATTTTATGCTCATTTCTTTCTCCGTTAACTTTGCATTGTCAGAATCGTTTAATATTTTGCGATACTGAACCCTCGCGCTGAATTCATACTGAATTCACGCGAATAAAGGAATTACTTTCTATTGTAAACAAACAATTTGTTTCTGAATGAACTAAAGCATATGTTTAGTGGACTGCCACATACCGGGTGTTTTGGCACATTCCGCGCTAACTTTTTTGATACAATGTTTCAGATTTAAGCTAGCTATAGACGCCAGACAGGCTACTTACAAATAACATGCAAGTTACAAGACATAAACTGTCTTCTTTAGCTGTTAATAAAAATGGCAAAAATATACTTACAGTTTTACATCCTGAATTTCCTCAAAATGTACTTTCTTAGTTCTGCAAATCCGAATTACATGAGCCATGTCATGGGTTCTCAAGATTGATTACACATTTCGAAATTGTACTGTAATTTCGACTATATTCCAAGTGCAATTACCTCCTTACTGCACTCAAAATGAAATAAACATTAAATTCCACGGCGTCTTTTCGATAATTGCAATTGAAAGACTTCATATTTTTCCCACATTATGATCTGAATCATTCAATGACAGAACAGAAACACGCATGCCGATGTCAACACACTTCTGCCTCGCTGTTTCAATACGATGTATTTCATGTAGAATTGGCACAGACGCTGAAATCGACGTACTTCATGTAAATAAATCCAGCCCATAATCACGAAATTTCGTCGAATCGACAAAAATACCAAAATGTATTCATTCGAGATTAAATGGAAAAGTTGTTGCAATTCGCATTCATTCACAATATGACTCCAAATTTCAATTTTAAGTAGACCAAAACGCCACTTTCTTTCGAAACTGACGTCTAGCGCGCGACCAACTTCAAATTTATCTGGGCGGAGTTACGTACGCATTAATAATGTTGTTGTGTTATGATGAATCTGCGCTTGTGTATTTAGTTTGGAATACGACATACATTCAATCACTTTGTTTCTTGTAGTGTATTTTTGTTTATATATTTAAGCCTTGGGTAGAATAAGTAAATGAGTATATAATAAAAAGGTTACTGCATTTGTATGGGAAAATATGAACTCGTTTTGTCGGATGGATATACTGCACTCCCAAGGTCGTGCAGTATACACATCCGAAAAACTCGTTCATATTTTCCCATACAAATGCAGTAACCTATAAATATTATCTTCATGAAGAATGTTAGATTGGAGATATCGTTTTTGAACAGTGGTTAGTATAAAAGATTTTAAGAAAGTTTGCCGTCATGCAAGTGTTTACAGGCACACCTACAGATTAGATGGAAACAAGAAACAACGTCTAGCTCTAAATATGTTTTCCGAACTAGTTTCATTCAGTCGCACATTAAGTTCAACTGTGGGGAAAGGGAGGTAAATGAAGATAATCGAATTTGCATTTTCCTGAAGCTTAATGTTCGTAACTTAATCATGCTTTTAAGGGCATTCAAATTAAAGTATTTAAATTGTGCGTAGTAGCATGTGAAAGAGATATATAACTTCCTGGATATATTCTAAGTAACATGTAAGAATTTAGCGACAGCAAATGTATTTCATTCTCGGCATTTTTAAAGTCTTGCTATTTATTGGGTACGGGATTCATAAAAAAAATATACGTTGCAATTTGGCATGCATTATCTGTTAAAAGTGGTAGCTGAATACAGTCGTGGGTAATGCTATTCGTATCTTCACTAAATTTTAATAAAGTTATTAAAAATGACTATATACCGCCACAGTGACATACTTATTTCCAATTTATTTTGACATATTATGTAATATTTGTAAATTAATTCAGTAACAGCTTGTAATTAGATCCCAATTTAAGACTTCAAGTAAACTAGTATTAGCTATTTCGGAGGCTTCAAAAGAGATACCATGGCAAAATAAACTTGAATAGACCATGCATTCCCCTTTTCTTCTCCATGTCATAACATTAATATGCTGTAAAATACGGTGTACTGTATATTTCTGAAAGAAAGATGTGAGAAATACCACTGATATGGAATGAAAAGTAATTTTATCATTATTCAATTTACAATGTCTCATCTTAGATTCGGATTATCTACAGCATGTTTAGCTCGTACTGCCCAGGGATTTATATGTCTTGAATGTTCAAGTTTATGTACCTAAAATAAATAGAAAACTTTAGCAATAAGATTTAAAGTATGTTACATTCATGTGGGATAAATGTTTTTAGCTCGTGTATATTTGGTTTTTGAAGCTTATTTAGATGTATATGTACTGTGTTTTGCATGTGTACCAACACATTTAAATAAATGATAAAGATACTAAATATTAAACGAAATAGTTAATAAGTAGTGACTTCTAATTCTGGCGTCGAGAGTTCTATAACATATACACCAACAAGGTATATGGGACATGTATAACAGATCAATTCATTCTGATATGTTTTCTGTGTGTTTGCATTGAGATACATGAGCATAATACTAGATACAGGGGAAGCACTCGAAGAGATAGTTCGTATTTGGCTCTCTTGAATATTATTTCGTGAGCTGCAGATGAACTTTATATATATATATATATATATATATATATATATATATATATATATATATATATATATATATATATATATATATATATATATATATATATATATATATATTGCGATGTAGCGTGTGTTGGCTAAACTATGTGCAAGTAAATTAGTTAATTAATTTCAAATTTTCAATTCTAAATGGCTTATTTGTTATGCTAATGGTAAACAGAAGGCAGAAGAAATTAAGAAGGGATTCTGTTTTCATGTGACAGTAAATAAGGACAAAGAAGGCGTTACTGTTAGTATCATACAAATTAAGCGTTTCTCTTTTCACAAAAAGTTAGAATGTGATAATTATATATTCCGGACCAAGCATAAATTGTCCCAACCCAAAAAGTTTAACAGTGACTGGGGACTAGCATGATAGCACAGAAATTCTTTTTTGGTCTGCATCAATTTAAATTAAATTATCTAGCATAAACAAACGTCATAACCATTATCGCAAAGTTGGATAATATATTATCACATTGACTATGACTATTGTTATTATTAGTGTTGCATTTATATTATTATTGTTATTATTATTATTATTATTAGTAGTAGTAGTAGTAGTAGTAGTAGTAGTAAGCGTTCAATTTCTTTTATTCTTTCTCAATCATGAACACATCTGCATTTATGTAATACCTGGAGTTTGCTCTTTATTGAAAAAGAAGGTCAATACTGAAGGGAAATAATCTGAGCAACTTGATATCGATTGCTTACGTATGTTGTTGTGCTTAACAACGAACAATCCTTGAATTGGATTCTCTGATCATAACTCATTAGTAATGGTACGTTTTGATATGTGTATTATTTCCAGGCAAATCTTAGCCAATCCACATGAATCTTATCTTATTAAGCAACTATCTTGTGATTATTCTTTTTCGTTGTTGGCAAAAAAAAAAAGAAAATAAAACAATAAAAAATGGCCAAAGTTTGAAAGCTCTTGTAGTAGACGCTAGGCAATATTTTTTAATATCACGTAATGTTGTCAATAGACGGTTACGGTAACTATAGGATCTAATCCATATGATTGCTTTTACAATTACTAAATGCTCAAGAGGGACAATTACAGTTTAAAAAAAAAAAATTCCGTATAAAAAATATGAAGTTTTCTTAATTTTCTGAAAGCGGACACAGATACCCCCAAATAGTTGAACCACTTAAAGAGGTCATATGATTGCAATCTGTTAAATTTGACGTATTCTTTCTTTAACATATCCAATCATTTTTTGTGTATACAGATATATAAAATTAGGCTCGTACAAAGTAACAAAGAAAAGAGTGAAGCCAACAAGCTTTGTATATCTAAACAGAATAATTTATTTCCCTAGAAAACACGGTAAAAATATGAAAAAGGGCTTACAGTTTGTGAATATAATCCAACAATTAATCCTGGAATTTAAAAATATAAGTCCTATCACTAAAAAATTCTAAATGAATCGGAGTTCGAATCCCGATGAAGTTCCAATATGGAAGGCGATGACGTCAGATGAGGTGGTTGTACTGATGTCAACAGTGCCTCGTTGAATCACAATTTATAATGTTCCAGTTTAGATTTCCAGAATAAATTTCCAATAAATGTCTTTGTCCAAGAATTTTGATGAAGAAAAAGATTTTTCAGGGTGAATAAATTATTTTAAATAAAAAAATCAACTCAAATGGCAACAGCACAAAATACCTCTGAATTTCAAAGGTATTTTTTTACGACTGACAAAATCTCTACAAAATGTCTGTTTTAACCCGCGATTTTAGATCACATGATAGCTCACGTGGTCACTTAATTTGAACAACGCAGTAAAAGCACAAAGCCGATAGACACGTGTGCCATGGAAGAACTTAATTCTACTAGACCAATCTTACTATAAGATTTAATTTTAAAAAACTGTTTACAAAATAGAGCTATCACGCGGGCCGAACATGACCTTGATAATGTCCAATCATTTTCACTCAGTGTTGACGAATTTTGAGCCAAGGTCAGAACTAGGTCAGCTAAAAATAAAATGTAGCAATAGACTGCGTGTTTATCAGGTCAAAACAGAAAACCGAATTTTCCGAAAAAAAAGTCAAATCCAGTGAATAAAACCATCATTACAATAACATGTAATGAAATAAAAATAAAACAAAAAGAATTTAAAATTAACACACAAGCAATTAAATTACATTATGTACAATATATATATATATATATATATATATATATATATATATATATATATATATATATATATATATATATAGATATATATATATATATATATATAAAATTTAAAAAATTTTAACTTTAGATTTCATTAAGGCGAATGGGTATACCTTGGTTTCTCAAAGGTTGTGAAAAAACATTCTGTATGATGAAGGGTTACTTGATTATTCTATTTCGTTCTGGCAACTGTTATGCAAAGCACACTTCTGATGTAAACATCCGATAGACACACCCCTAGAAAAGTTAATAGGCTCCCCTTTTCAAGTATGTATGTTCAATGATGTTGTGTAATTTGGATGGGGCAAAGGTTGTGAATAGATTATGATACTCTCCTATTATCAAAGATTACATCCCTTTTGTTGGAGTGATGCTGTAATGGTTAATTTGTTTAGCTTAAACTATATATCCACAGGGGTACAATATTGCTTTTCGTAGGTTTTATCATTCCAGAGGTGCCCCAAACTGACACTAATTCCTAGATAGTATCAAAATGGTAAAAGGTTCCGAGACAACTATACTATTACAGAGGTTTCGAGGAAAGATGTTATTGGCTATGAATAATTATTATTGAAGGACATTTGATTTTAGTCCATAGAGAACTTATTATTTAACCAGATACGGAACCCGTCTATATATAGTGCAGTATGTATACAGTATAAAAAAAGAACTAAGTTTACTGATTCGCTGAAACCAATTACAGAAACAGATGATTAACGTAGTATTTGTTCAGGAGAAACTATGTATGGTAAAATGTATACAATAGCAGGTTTGAACCAGAAACTATTTTCGTTTTATCACCGTCACCGCACATGTCCTGCCGGATATTAAATGGGGGAGATCTCACCGTGTTCAATTTTGACAATGGGCATTCAATAAGGGAATTTTTCTCAAAAGTGAGATGTGCATCATATAATTATCATAATAATAAAAGTTTGTTATTGGATATATCACGAATACAATTTAAGTAAGCACGTTTTCACCCATGTGTAGTAATTTTCAAAAAATTAACGTTACTGCTTATGAGAATCTAATTAGTTGTCTGTGCTCACGTATGATCAATCTTGCTGAAAAAAAATCTATGCAAACATTTAAAACAAAAAATCAGACTAAAGCAGCTAGAAACACACACACACACACACACACACACACACACACACACACACACACACAGACACACATCATTTATTTTCATAAACTAGAATATACTTTGCATCACAAAAACTGTCCTATACGTGATAATTAGTTTTCTATAGAGTTCAATAATGAAATATAAAATCCAACTTTTCTTAATATTTGTCTTATATGAAATATTTTGCATATAGAATGTTGAAAATTATTATAATATTTTGCGGTTTACATCTTCAGAATATTTTAGACACTATTTCAGATAACCATGACATGGAGATCGGAAACAATCCAAATAATGTTTCTTCTAAAGGTCATATATATATAAGCAAGGTTTTTCTCTATAACCTGTTTTGGACTGTTAAGCAGATGGCTTCCATCATCTGGACACAAGCCATCCATATTGCCTATAAGTACAGTATTGATTATGATATTTATTTAAATTGCACATTGAATATTTCATACTCAGACATTTAAATTGCAGATCCCGATAATAACTATTTGCCTACTGTGCCTATAATTATAATATTTAGTATCGAGATTCCTTCCGTTTATATAAATATAAACAGAAAAACAATTGCAAACTTCTTGTTCCAATTGCGCACAAGATAAAAGATATAAATTATTAACTCTCCTATTTTTAAGGGTTTGAAAGTGTTTCAAATTATAGTCAGACTCAGAGAATTTGAACTTTAAATTTCAGGGTTCAGAAATTTGTCATTTTAATAGATCATCCATAAACAGGAGATACTAACATGCAATACAAATATTGTATGTTTTCAATTTTAGCTTTCGGGATGGTCTTGACCCATAATGACTTACTGTTATACTAAGTTAACATTTGCAGGCAAATACCCTTAAGCGTGTCCTGAAATAAATAGCTATTTTCGTTTTTGTTGGTTTTCTTTATCAAGTAAACATAACTTCAAATATTAAGTTTTGACCAGCAAAATATTTCATGCATTTATCATCTGTACCGATGTACGTAGAAACACTAAATGCAGATCTGTAGAAAATATTGACAAAATGTCAGTTGATGAAAAGATCAGATCTTTAAATATCGAGTCTCTACTGCCTTGCGCAACGAACACAAGAGCGGAGAACATTATATGGCGCAACCACCAGACCTAGATACAAGTTATTTCATAGAGAATAAACAAGTCAAGGAAAACGTAAATTTTGATAACGAACTGCTTGCATTTGGAAGAACCAGCTCCCATTTTACTCGTGCTTATGACGTCATATTTTACCTAGTCTTCAGAAGCAGCTCCTTTGAAAACATCTCTAGTTCATGATCGGAATCTTATGAGAACATGGAAGATGAGATAAAAAGATTTTTGTCGTTTTCTTCGTGCCCTGAATTTTCGCATGACTTTGCTGTATTTCTGGCCCAATCAGGGTTTTTTTTATATGGGACAAGGAAGACAGGAATAAAGCAAAATGTTTTGCATGCAGATGCCGATGTAACAGATCGAGTCCAAAAGATGATCCTGATACTATTCATAAAATTTTTCTCCGAGTAGTCCATTCCTGCGCGAGCAGCACGAGCAGAGAATTCAAAGATTGTTAACGGAAGCCCCAAATCTCCAAAGGTGAAACACTGGCAGCGCAAATAGAGTAACAGATGCAAATCATGTTTTGTAAGAAGAGGTAACAAAATTTTGTGTCCTAAGAAATAAAAGCTATTTAATAAATCAGCCCGATGCACTGTTTTCAGCGACTCGAAGTAATGATTTGTTTATCCTGGTCCAAATTTTATATAAACAAATCGATAATTAACTGCACTCACTTCCGCTACACATGAACCTATCTACCTTGAATGTATTAGGTTTAATATCCTTTTTCAAAAAAGATAGGCGCTTTTGGAGGTGCCATTGGATCTGAAACGCGGCACATTGAAGAGAACATCGTCAGTAATAATTGTTTTAGTGGTGACAGAAGCAATTTGAATTTCCCAACACAATGCAAGAAGGATACGCTATACGTGAGTCAAATTATGGTATGTTGCTTTTTCGAAAGATCCGAAAATAGGTTAACATTGACAAAATTTGTACTTACCGCCTGTTTCTTGTTATAAATGATGTCAATAGCTTGCAACTATGTGTCGGTAATGATTGACGTATATTTGACTTTTGACATAAATCACTGCCTGCTCTGCTTTAACAATTTTTAAATCTGAAAATATTCCTGAGCAAATACATTCTTATTCTGAAGTGAAATCGACATCAATGTTTTCTGTCGCCCATCTTTATGAAATTTTAATACGTATACTATACCTTAACAATGACGAGCCTTATTTTGAAGTTAAAACGACGCCATCGCGTTTATGTGATCGCCACTTCACGAACAGGCACAAACTTGAGACATAGTATTAAACGTTGTATTATAGTAAACATAAACCTTTGCAACACCTTTTTCGCTAAATAATTACTGTTGAAGTTATAGATAAACAGGTTTGAATCTTCTTTGATCCTCGCTCCGAGTGGACATCTTTGGCATTGGAGAGACTGAATATGGTTGGACAGCAACTACGAAATGCAGTTCATAGATCTGCATCCGGAAAGCGAGGTATTTTCTCAATTTCTATAATAGATTAAAGTGATTTGCAATTCGATATTGCAACTATGATTTTTCCAAAGGGTAGAAAACCATTTTCATTATACAGATTTAATTGTATAATTTCGCTAGAGGATTACCCTGAATAAACGTACAACATTTAAAAAACTGTGAAAAATCTGGATGATTTTATAAGGCCAGGATGAACTTTTGATACCTTTCGCAGTTTGTTTTTGTTGGGGTATAGTAATAACAACAAGTTCATTGATAGACGTACAGAACGGATTATATAGCGCTTTCAACTCTTAATGAGTCCTTTTCAAAGGCATATACAAAACATAGACAAAACAAACAAATAAAACACAAGAACCGTTGTGTTTGCAAAACTTTATATGGCTGTAATATATATATATATATATATATATATATATAAGTGTATATATATATATATAGTATATATATATATATATATATATATATATATATATATATATATAGTCTGAAAATTATGTACCCATCAGTGTCTTTATAAGGGATAGAGCGCCAAGCAAAGATAAGATAAACAGGCAATCGAATGTATGAACAAGATTTGTGATTCTGATGTAGTGTTATTACGCATTAGATATTTTATTGAAGGAGGTAGGAAACAGATAGCATGCTTAGTGTAAATGTCACATGGCAAACATGACTCAAATAACCCTTTTGTGTGCAAGTGCTAACTGTTTACTGAGGCACTAGTATTTTATATTGTTACGTATCGGCTCGTTTAAAGTAACATAAAGAAAAAAGCGAAGACAACAAGCTTTGTAAATTTTAACAAAAATAATTTATTTCCCTAGAAAACAAGGTGAAAAGGTACAAATATGAAACAAGACTTACGATTTGCGAACAAAATCCAAAATTTGTCCTAAAATTGTGAAAAACACATAACTTCCGTGAATAAACAGTTCTAATTAAAGTAGTCTGAATCTCAATTCCGTTCCAAGATGGCGGATGATGACGTCAGACGAAGGTTTTACACAAGTGTCCAGAATTTTCACTGTGAATCACAATTTGTACTGTACTGTTCCAATTTAGAATTAATTGCAGCAAATGTCTTTGTCCAAAGCCAGTTGTGTAGTTCTCCAGGGAAAATAATTATTATTTAAAAGGTAGACGAAGTACAGCTATCATCAATAACAAAACACATGTTGTTCTACATTCGTACGAATGAACAACTCTTTCCAGCACAAAAGAATACCTTCTTCTTAAGGTATTTAGAAACTCTATAAGATGTTACGATGTGACTCTGTAAGATGTTAAAATATGACTCTACTATTTCGCAGGTATCTGAGTATTTAAAGCGAACTAACACGTCATTTCATGTACACGCACGAAGAAATCATGGCGATTTCGAAATCTCGCCAACGTAGTATAGAATGTCAACAAGTATTATTAGAAATGACCATGGTCACAGCCAATCATTTACATAGCTATTTCCGACTGTTTACTTAATACGACAAAACAGTCTTGCAAAAATCGTGCTTACGCGAGTCACATTTACGTTCTAAATAAACACGATGTTTCTAACAAAATGTCAGACCCTGCGAACATAATCATCATCATAATAATTATATTTAATAATATAAAAATGAAATAA
>JAECUM010046126.1:0-13712 GCA_016617855.1 Megalonaias nervosa
CCCCGTTTCGTTCCTTCACATGAAGCTTCAGGTTGAAGTAATTTAGTTGCGTAAGACAGTTTTCATACCGTGGCACAGCTACATCCATGTTCACCCATTGCATTAAAACCTGCCAAAACGTCACTTCTATTAAGCAGTAATCTATTTTAAACTATTTATCGATGTCTCAAACTAAGTTACTGCAGAAATAAAACTTTCTGAGCAGCAGCCTGTTTAAGAGACCTTCATCACTTTAAAGAAGTTGTTGGCTTTCCAAGATGCAAGAATTTGACCATGTAAGAGTACGAACGC
The DNA here is from genome assembly GCA_016617855.1 of Megalonaias nervosa. NCBI lineage: Eukaryota > Metazoa > Mollusca > Bivalvia > Unionida > Unionidae > Megalonaias > Megalonaias nervosa. Next base: position 292 of record JAECUM010046126.1, read on the forward strand.
TGTTTGTTTTTCTCTATTATCACACGTGTTGTAAACTAACATGAAATCAGTATAGCTTAACCCACAGTGTTTTGAAACGTTTAGTGATGTCACACTTGTATTCAATCATTATCAAAAGGAAAAATAAATTTACATTTTGTGTAGCAAGATAAGATGTAGGCGTGGTCAGATGCTGTTTGTGACTTGACTGTGTGATGTTAATTAATTTAATTTATTAATTTAAGTATGCACCCAGCGTTATTACTGATAGGCAGTATCATATTTTTTTTTAAAAAGTGGAATAAATAATAGGATTACCAGACTTCAATATCGTTGTGATCACTCATCATCACTATCTGAACTAGACTCAGTTTCTTGCCTTGCTCTTTGAAGATTCTTGATTAATTCACGATCGTTACCTAGCAACCGTTCCAAAGGCGGTATCATGAACTGAAATTGTTGATCTGTCAGATGCTTCAAAAGGTTCAAATTTGCATCAAAGAAATGAGGCAAGTTTTTGGCCTTAGCGAAGTCAAGCATTTTCCGCAGCAATGAACGAATACAAACGTCTTTATTCAGTCGCTGCCACCGTGGCGACTGGTCAATCACTTCGTCAAGGTCATGCATAAGGACTTGCTTTAATTTGTAAGGGTTGAACACTTGAAGTCTCCAGTCCTGCTTACACAGTGAATTGACCACCTTCATTGAATCCATTCTAAGTCCTTTGTCAGTCCTAGAAATCTTCTGCAATATCTTTTCCTCCCATGGTAAGAAACAGACCCTCCAAAGAAGGTCTGAGGTTGGGTCACGATCGGGGATGTTGATTTTTGGCACATAAAGTGGGTCATCATCGGAAATTAAAATGGCTGGAATGGCGGTCAATTTTAATTTTGAAGTATAGATTATTTCAATAGTCTGCTCTACTTCGTCGAACCTGAGCTCTGGTTTGATTTCATTCTCGAATGAATGCTTCTCGAATGCGTCTTGCATGATTATGTATACTGCCTTGTAAATCTTATTCACCGACACATGCACGCCATCTTCTGATCTCAATAACTCGAATCTGTCTCGCATTTCATAGCGTTTCTTCAAAGGTAGCCTTAACTGGATGTATTCCCTCCCAAACCTTTCCGTGTCCCACTTGAGATATCGTATAGAACGTATTGGCAGGAAAGCAAATGCCTGACTCTTACATTCGGTGTGCCACGCAGCAATACCGTTCACTGGTATCGGAGAGATTATTTCCAGACCGTAGTCATTTTTCTTAAAGGATTTCGCTACATCTCGCAACTTCATCATATTTTTGAACATAGTCATCATCTTTTCCTTCGTCAACGTCTGCTTCAAAAGCCTTATCTGTGCCTCTTTGTCTATTACTGCTCTGTCTTCTGGAATGGTCGTCATTGTGTTTTCCCTCGGTATAGTAGAAACCTTTGTAGATAATTTAGTATTGTTTTTCGTGATGGCTGTAGGCTGTCTCTCCCTCGTGGAAGAGGCGCTAGATATTTTGGCAAGGACCATCTCTATCTCTCCTAGAAGCTTAGTTCCTTGTACGGTCTGGGTTCTCTGCCGAGTCATGCCAGGAATGTACTTGTGGCTCGTCCTGCTGCCGGAAACTGCCATGACTCAGCGTTGTTGGTGGCTGCGCTTCAGATCCTTTTCCAGAAAACACCGTTTTATCTACATGACCATCCTTCCCGTCGTCTCTGAAAGAAAGAAAGACAAAGCAAGGAAGTTCGCGTTAAATCTTGCGAATGATACAGCTTAAATCCACGTACAACATGTCATTGAAATCTACATATGAAAAGCATAGAGCGATTGGAAGAAAAATTCTTTCTTTTTCATCGTTGTTAATCTGATCTTTTTTTAATCTTAGCTCAACGGTGGTCTTAAACATTTTCCACGTCAATCCCATCCGATCAGTATTCATGTGCCATTTGATTAAAAGAAAGTCCAATGCAAATAAATATACAATACACAAACTACATGCAGTACCTAAAGGTACGTTAACAGTATTTAATGTTTGCCCAGTAAGATGTAAGTGATATAAACCAAGACTACAACTTAATATAGGAAGCACATTTCCCAACACAACGGCCGTGGCCTCTAGTCTACGTAACGTGTTTTCCCATGCCTTGTGAAAAACCGACTTCCTTGCACAAGAAGAAGCGCAATGACAAAAATCGGTTCTCACAGAACTTGGTGATCGCGAGTAATGGAAATTTCAGCCGTCTGTTATATTAAGATTCGATCCAAAACAGAAAGTTTTAGTTTCTCTCACCAAATCCCTAAAAATAACCACTGAACCAGGCTTAAAATAAACATGTAGACCACACAACCCGTTGGGATTCGAAATCATATATAAACATGTAGAGCACATAACCCTGTGTGATTCGGGGGAAAAAAAAACATGACAACATAACCCTGTGTGATTCTAAGAAAAATAAACATGTAGACCACATAACCCTGTGATTCAAAACAAAAAATAAAATGGTAAGATTCCGAATGCAATAATGGTCAAAACATTTAAAAACTCAGCTCAAATAACTAAAATCAGAGCTTTGCATTTTAAAAAAAAAAGAAACAACCTCTCAAAAGAGTCTTTTCAACTGATTTAATTTACCAGCAATACAATTTGAATGTCCAAGCCAAATGACTTTTGCGATGATAAAGTACATCGACCTATAATAAAGGCATCTTAAATTTAATTTATGTTTAAATGTTAACTATTTAACTTCGCTTGCACACAACAAGTTTTTAAAATCTGCATTCAGTTTATTTAACGGCGTTTCATCTTTGAGATTGATCCACCCTACTTAAAGTTTGCCCTTTAATGGGCGATTATTCACCCTTGGATTGTCGAACCCAAGGCCTCGGAATTGCGTAACACGTTTTAAAGCTTATACTTAACGAGCATGTGTCTGCTTAGTACACTTTGGATGATTTAGGTTGGTAATTGTTGCTATATTTCTTTCTTTATATCCAGACCAAGTCAGAAACAATTTGTTTAGTCATTATTACAAGATCAGACGATTTATCTTTCATCACCCGCAATTAAATTCTTTGTTCCTGCACACACAATGCTACCGTACGTATCTGCGAGACAACAGCTTTTATACAAGAACAAGTAGCCCATGGCCCTGAAATTCATGATTTTATCACTAACATTCAAAAAATCAGAAGTCACTATTTCAATTCATGTGTGCATTTCTATAGCATTTGCAACTTCGAGGTCAATCGTACGGATCATACCTAGAATGTATGTCGATAGTTGTAATTCAGACTACATCGGCTATTTACGAAATAAAGATTAACCGAGGTTTTACAAATGAACTAGGGGGCCCCGAGTGGCCGAGTGGTCTAAAGCGTGAACCGTTACGGATCACTGCCATCTCACCTCTGTCTACGTGTGTTCGAGTCTCGGGCTCGGCCAATGTGAATATGTGAGAAAGTTTGCCGGTAGGTTCTCGTGGGTCCGTGTTTTTTTTTCCAGGTTTTCCCGGGTTCTTTCTACGCCATTAATACTGGCCGCCATGTATAGCCTATCTTGTGCTGAAAAATGGCGTTAAACCCTATAACAATAATAACAACAACAACAAATGAACGAGGGGTCCCGGATGGCCGAGTGGTCTGAAGCGCTTGCCTTTACCGATCACTGCCATCTCACCTCTGTCCGCGTGGGTTCGAGTCTCAGGCTCGGCTAATGTGGGTATGTGAGAAAGCTTGCCAGCAGCTTCCCGTGGGTCGGTGGTTGTTACCGGGGTTTTCCTCGAGTTCTTCCTCCACCAGTTATACTGGCTCCCATGTATAGCCTATCGTTTGCTGAAAAATGGCATTAAACCCACAAAAACAACGAATGATCGAAATATCTGTTTAATTGGTAACCTGTTGAAAATCATATTGTCCAGTTGTTCTTAACGTTTCTGGACCGCTCCGGTGGCTTAGTAGTTACAGCGTCCGCCTCGGATGTGGGAGATCGCGGGTTCGAACCCCGGCCGAGCATACAAAAGACTTACAAAAATGGTTCTAACAGCTGCCTCATTAGGCGTTCAGCATTAAGAGGTTAGTGTTAGGACTGGTCGGCCTAGTGCCAGGATAATGATGCCCCAGTGATAGACATCACTATAAACTGCTACACTGCAGACATCGTAGCGATATGACTGGACAATTGTTCAAGTTACGTTAAAAATCCAAATCACACACACACACACACACACACACACACACACACACACACACACACACACTTAACGTTTTTGGGTGGCGACCCAGATTAGACCTGTAGTGTTATCCTTGGAACCCGTCGAATGCTGCCAATACCACTTGGGTTGGAAATTTCTGACTTTTAAGGTTGATCTCGGCGACCCATTCAAAACAGCATGGAGGCCCAGTTTTGGTCCCAACCCATGCGTTAAACACCACCGCTATTGTCATTCCAACTGTAGAAATAGCCGAGATAATCCGAATAGGTTGGGTTTCCTTTTGTAATGAAATTTATGGCACACAAATGTACAGTTTTTTCTGTAAATTACTGCTCCAACATACAAACCAGATATAATTTTGTGTTACTGAAATAATGGAGGTAGCTTCCAGTGTTGATAATGGTCAATTACTTCTCGTTCTTCCGAAATTATATTAGTGGGTGTTCACGTTCACGTTGTTTACTGTAAATTTCAGGATTGTCAACCTTCTTAACAACTCTGAAATATATGGTAAATAGCATGTTTACCTTTGACCTTTAACATTTCACTCTGAAAAAGGTGTATTAAAATGACATTCAAAAATGCTAAAGACGATAAAGTCCTTGCAAACCAATTATTTTCACCCAACTGAAACGAGTTCTGACTGGACTATACATTTTTTAATGGATCATCTTCGAAAACAAGCAATGAGTATACAAACATAAGCGAGAAATATTAACTTCGAAGTAAAACCTAAGGGCGTTATTCTAGCATCTTTACACAAACACTCGGATTCCAAGTTTTACGAGCCAAGTAGTTTTAACAGTAATAACGCCAAGGACCCCCACGTTGAATTGTAAAGCTGTGCTTCGGTTGTTGTTGTCCATACCTTGGGCTTAAGCTACAAAAGTTTGATTTTTATCTTAGTAGGCTGAATAATACTTCTGCTTAATTCTGTAACTATATATACACTGTATTGAAACAGTGTTCAAATTGGAACTCTCAGGTCGAGGGATCATTCAAACACTTGTAATTGTCAACCAAATAGGACTGCGTGGGAAACTATAATGCGTGATTGTAACGGGCCTCTCTAGATCATTGGCTCTCGCATAATCTCGTTTATCAGTAGTGATTGATATAACGAGACCCAGCGCATAGTCTTCGGGTTCCCGTATCTTTCTTCCTATAAGTACCTTCAATACATTAATTCTTACACAGAAATAAGGTCTAGATAATACTCAGATTAAAGTATGCGAACAATAACAACAAAATATTTGCTATTAAATGTTTAATGCTGAAGACACCATACCATTTTCGCAATGATTAATCTTACGCATATTTCAGTGTCCACAATCCTAATGTTATATGGCCAGTTTTAAAAATAAAATAAATAAATTATTAAAATAAGAACTATATAACAATGGGGATAAATGAAAATAATATTTAATGGAATTCAATCGTCATTGAGAATATTGTCATCCGGCTTCCAGAGTGTTGTAAAACAAAACTTTTTATCAGTTTGGCTCGAAGGGGGTGGGGATTTAGAAGTTACATGAAAAACGAGCTTGTTAGAGATTGAGAATAGGTGGTTTATTCTTAATAGCGTTCTGCATTTCAAGTCATTATAGAGGCAGAAGGGGCATTCATTCTCGATTAATATAACTGGACTAAGTGGTTAGAGCGTCTGCCTGGGTTCGAACCCTGGCCGAGTCATACCAAAGACTTATAAAATGGTACTAGCAGCTGCGTCGCCTGGCGCTCAGCATTAAGAATTTAGTGGTAGTGACTGGTCGGCCTGGTGTCAGGATAATGTAACTGGGCGGGACATAATGTTAAATGTCTGTGGTATGATGCTCCAGTGTTAGATATCGTTGTAAATTGTCACATTGCAGACATCATAGCGGTATGACTAAAATTGTTAAAGCTACTTTAAAAACTCTCTCTCTCTCTCTCTCTCTCTCTCTCTCTCTCTCTCTCTCTCTCTCTCTCTCACACACACACACACACACACACACACACACACACACACAGACATATATATCGATATGCAATTCGTTTTCGACATGTGATTAGAAAATGGCAAACCCAGCTACTATCAAAGAATGTAACCAAGGAAGTCTTCCGCCACAAGTCATGTGCACGTTCTCTGACTTGGACGTCATATATGGTTTGGTCAGTGAGTGGTCTTGGAAATCTGGCCTCTCTAACTCCCAGCACCGTACTCCTCAGAGAGTCAACAACCGCCAAGAATTAGACCCAAGCAGACTAAATCCTAAGTCAGGAACATATCACACACACGCCTCTGGCAAATCGATTTAACGATAAATCAGTAAGAATATCGACTACTCTTATTGATACCATATGTGATGTGAATTTATGTAGTACCCTAAATCTTTCCAACCATTTGCCAGCCAAATTTTGCCAACCATTGCCAAGCAGATCTTTCCAACGTTTTAAAATCAGTGACATAGTAACCTGTAAACAATTAAACTCCCGTAATATCCATAAATGCAATAACATTTTCATCACCATAAGTGTCAAACATCGCCAATATATGTAATAAACAGTTTCAACGGTAATTGTATTAAACGACGCCTGTAAATCTAATACACTGCATAAGCGGTATAATAAAAGTCGCCTGCAAAATTTAAGAAAGTGCGTCCGCGGTAATTGTAAAAGTGTCGCCCGTAAATGTAATGAACAAATGCAATGAACTTCATAAATGGTAATTTTAATAACATCACCCATAAATGTAATAAACTTCATCAACAGTAACTGCAATAAATGTCTCCTGTACATGTAATACTAGTGATATACCTGTAATGTAAGTCGTAATAAATATTAAACGTCAATGCATTGATTTCAAAGGTTGTTACTTTTTTCTCTCTTGACCTTCATTAACGATTTCCTTGCCTTACAAAGTATGAATTTTCGCTTGAGCTATTTTAAAATAGTATTGTTACATTTAAACGAGTCACGATGACTCAGTGTTTAGCCAGACTCTCAACAATTGCCTGGACACTAACTAATGCCACTTACTTTCAAGTGCCTTTTAAACCATTTAATCAATCAATGATTCAAACTTTATTACATTTACGAGTTTAACAAAGAGACCCAAATCACACAACCCTTGAAGTCTCTTTCAGAGATTGTGTTCCTATGTGAAAATATACGGTTTTTCTGTGCATACAAAGCCCTCTTCTCCTTTAAGGTATCAAGACAGATCCGAGATTATCTCTCAAGTATCATTCTCTTTGATTCGCATTATAGCAAATTTGTTTGCCAATATCTTGTGTCTAGAATCTCATTATTTATAACAATTTCAAGAGCATACATTTATATTAAATCTGGGAGGAATGCTGTGTAAACTTTGAACATTAAGTTCAATTCAGTTTTCGCTTGTTTAAGCTCCATTATAAATTACATTGACTTTTGAATATGTTGATATTAAACCACTCTTGATAGAGTAAAAACATCTATTTCACTAAATTGTTAAATACCATGCACCAACGTTGACTATTTAACTTTGAAATCATGTATGTAAAGTATGTAAAGACGTTTATATAGATATCAGACCTACATTTAAGATATTCACAACTTGCATAGTATGAATTAATCGTATTTATCTTTTGATGTAAAATTTAGAATATTTCATCGGGACTGAAACCAAATTTTAAAAAAAAATCTGGTATTATTAAGCATATACACGCTGTGTCATCAAAATATGATGTGTCATTGCTAAAAAAAAAGTAAAACAAAATACTAAGAGGTGGAAAAGAAAAGAAAAAATAGTTGAAGGAAATGACAAGGTTTATTTCAACATGAAATTTTTCTTTGAAAAAGCTCTTTGCCTAAACCATCGCACATGCTGACTTGCTTTACCTCTTTATAGCTCTGAAGCCTTAAACTTGGGATCACCTGTGAATCTGTTATTTCAGTACACATATAAGAAAACAAAACGCTGTTATGTCATGATCTTTATCTGTATTACAATTAGGGTCGCGGACAGGATTTGTGGGACCGAGGAAAATATTCTCGAGTAGACCCCTATGAATTATAAACAAATTTTCTATCTTCAGCGGTGGGCCCTTGACCGTTGTGGATCCCAGGAATTTTGTCCTAGTTGTCCTACCCTGTCCGCGGCCCTGAGTACAGTGGAGATTTTAAGTAGAGAAAAGCAGTATAGTGAAAACCTTTTGTAGTGGTTAGAGCGTCCGCCTCGGATGCGGGAGGTTGCGAGTTCAAACCCCGGCCGGGTCACACGAAATACTTATAAAAATGGTATTAAGAAATGTCTCGCTTGGCGCTCAACATTAAGAAGTTATTGTTAGGACTGGTCGGCCTGTATCAGGATAATGTGACTGGGTGGGACATGATGCTAACATTTTGTTCTGTTGGAGAAATGTTTACGGATGTATTTCTTACACTCCAGGATAACTACTACTTCCAAATCGGAAAAACCTCCAATCGGATTATAAAACTGTACACGGTATTTTTTAATTATATCTGCAAGTTGAAACTATATCAGCACTTTCGCTCTTTTAGCGTTATCAAGAAATGTAAATCTGATGTGTCATAAATATACCATAATACCATAATATTTTGATTTCTTCAAATTTGTTTTTGAGGTTTGATGCACAAAAACGGCCTTTAAGCACTTCGTCAGGCCCGGCCCTAGGGCAAGGCGAACGAGGCAACCGCCTTGGGCCCCGCGCTTCTCCGCAATGCAGTATTTTTGCTTGGGGCCCCGCGCTCACCGCTTGCTGCCTTGAGCGCCGCACATTCTAGGGCCTGGCCTGCACTTCGTGTTAGATAATAGTTTAAAAGAAATTTTGTCCAACTGAGGAGTAAAAAAAAGCTCCTTTTAGATTTCACTACGGGTTGTCTTTTTATTATTATTATTATTATTATTATTATTATTATTATTATTATTTATCTTGAACTTGATACATTCCTAAATAGAATTAACGCGTGTAGCACAGTGATCGGATGGAACACTTAGCTTTCAGTAAATAACACAAATTAAGTGTGTCTGGATTGTACAGGTCGATTTCCACCTCCGCGGTTCCAGGTTTGGTGCTATTTTTCGATACTTGCACTAGAAAGTCGCCGCTCAATCTCAGAACGGCAGTTTCTATGACCAATAAAGAAAATATGGGAAAAAATTTCAACACAAAATGAAATGTCCGCAAATATGCACTTATCAGGAAGAATTAAATAGCAAATGTCACCTCATGCTGATAACACTGATACTTTCCAGGTGTGACACCTGATCCCCAACATTGCAATGTCAGTTTTTATCTAATAATATTCACCACGTAGGTAATCATTGGCAGATGAAGTTAGTCCTGCGCTTCACCCCCTGAGAGACAGATTATAATCCTGTCAAATTGTGTACGACCTGGTCCCGCTTCCATAATACGTCTCAGCCCTGAGCAAAATCTCGACTTAAAAATTTGAACTCTTGCTGTTTGTAAAGCACAGTATGATGACGGAATAAAAAAAAAATTTAAGCCTGTAAAATGAGTATTTAACTTTTTCAAAAGTGATATTTTTACATAGATAAGGGTCCAAGCGATCTAAAATAACGTAAAACTTTACAGGTTGGCTTGGATTTATTTTGCGATATTCCTAGTTGAAAATATATCCCCAAGAATGGATCATAAGATAAAAGAGAATTGTGAAAAATTAACCGGGCACAGAAAGAAATACAATAATTGCTGAATGAGTACTTACTTTTCCATCAAATTTGCACAAATTGAAGATCGCAGACACCTCATCCCAAATACACAAAGAAAAATACATGTTAGTGAATGAATAATTTCATTATAGCACAATTACTGAGATCACATCGGTTTTCCGCAAAGGAAAGCATGATAGGATGATGTACGGCAGTTCGTAATCGCTAAAGATTTCCCGAAGTCGCGTATGCTTTTCGTTAGCTTGATCATTTTCCTTAAAATGACCGTTATTGCTGTTATTACAGTTTTATATAGTTTCTATTTTTCATGATTTAATAAGAAATAAAAGTCGCAACAGTGTCATTTTATACCCAATCTCTCCAGATTCAAAAGCCCTCCGATACATAAAATATACATTTCTCATTCTTCCAGTAAATACGGAATTCATTATAAAATTATTCCAGTAATACATACTTCCTTTGGGCACTCTTCTTTTAAAAGAGAAATACTGTTCTTTTTAAAAATAAAACATTGCTGTCAACATTTTCATGCTACTGCATACTGCAATGAAAATTACCTTTTTATTCTCATTTTGGTTAACTCTCAGTATTGTGATTTATTTTATTCCCTTCGAAATTGACATTTAACGCCCGCCACTGTTGCTATGTCCGTGACTGTTGCTATGCTTTTCCCTGTCTATTTAAGGCTCAGCAATCGGGTTTTGAATATTCGCAGAACCTACAAGTTCACGAGCGTCCATGGCACTTTTTCAAGAGGAGGGGCGGGGGATGCGAAAATCAGAGTGACATATTCACAATCAATTTTACAAAAATTGGGAGGGGGGTGAGGAGCGGTGCAACTGACGCTCGTGTACAAGTAAAATTTCTTTATTTTCCTATCTGAGTGATGCATGGGCAGGCAAAGTTTGTGCACTTTGCGCATTTGAGATATAGTTCCCCAGCACAACACAGAATAGGTAATGTGCATCAGCTGTCTGCTTTTGACATTAAATGGTTTTCCTGATAGTGATCAGAAGCAAATGCCAATCTAAATAGATTAAAGACATGTAAATGTACATTAACATTCTCTACACTGTGAGAGTTGTAGAGTAATCAACTCTGCCCTGTGCTTTAGAAACTTTCAACGGTACTCCATAACTCCAAAATTTTATATTCGGTACAAGACGAATGGGTAAGTATTATGTCGTCATCAATGAAAATGTCTTTGCATGCATTCAGTCCGAGCAACGGTTACACAGTCCAGTACTGGATCTGCCGAGCACAAACTGTACAATACATCTTGGTAATACAAGTGACCTCATATCGATAACGTCATACTGAAATGAACACGTCACTTCTAAATGCGCAGTAAGAGATCATTTTACAAAAGCTGACACTTTAGACACACTAATTAAAAAGAACTGGCTAATTTGAAACTTCACATTCCAATAATGACATTAAACATAACTTAATTGTTAAAAATACAGAGGGACGATGTTAGGTTGAGTACCTACTCAGGTTGATAAGTTTATGAAAGCCGGGCTTGCGATCGGTACGATATCGATTATCCACATCGACATATTTACGTCTGATGTAGATTGCAGTTTATATTAAACTTGAATTATGCCAACAGGCGTCAACTATATTAATCTCCCCTGTCTATCACTATGTCAACCTACGTTTTCTATCGGAACATAATCTAGACTTTCTGGCGATGGTATGAATAAACCCCATCTAAAGTACAGTAGCCACCATTGCATATGTACGTACCATGCTTATTAAATGACTTGATGTCACTGTCAATATTACGCACCAAGATAGCGTTCATTACATCGACGTATTGACTGCGACAACATATTCTTGATCGAAATGTTTCCAGGTTTATCGTTTTAAGGCATGAACTTACAGTAAAAATTTTCTTTCACTGCAAGACTGAAATGTGCAAATTATACGGTAAATGCATCATAATGTTTTTGACATGGTTCGATTCTGTGTTACGCACTTTAGCATGTGACTGAGTTCTCTGCCACTTTCTGGCGATTTTTTTTTTTTTTTTTTTTTTTTTGGACTGCATCACTCCATAAAAGTGTGCTGACGTGGTCTTAATTTACTTCAGCTAGACTCCCTTGGCCCCTTGGCTTCATGCTATCTGCGCCTAAAGAATGTCTGGCAAACTAAAGTGGAACAAAGCTTTCTTAAAATGTGGAAAAGTAATTTGATTTACGATTGAGATTATGTGACGTAAAAGATCATTGTGATGGCCAGATGACATTATGTTTCGCATCAACGTGCAACCGGAATAAACTCAACAGTTTCCGTTAAGCAGGAAAAAAATCAGATGCAAACAAATCAGATGCCAAAATCTAATTGATTTCTCCAGTTTGAAAGAAAACAAGAAACCAAACAAAACAAACTTCTTCCGCATCAAAGCAGTACGCGGCCTACGATCTGGGTGTTTCTAAGTGTATATGGAATAAATAACAGTTCAGGCAGACATATTCAGCTAATAAATATATTGTTAGCTGAAAGTATCTTTTGAATCTCAATGCTTCAGTTTCTTTGGCAGATAAGGCCACTGACCGGTAAACGTGAAGTTTCTTTGACATCCGGGTACCCTAGGTCGTCGGTTAAAACACCCATGGTACTAGTGCTTTACCCAGGGTACCCGAATGTTTCTTTGATATCCTGTTATGCTTACAAAATAATCTTGGCTTGAATTACTGAAGAAAGAATGTCAAGATTTTGTAGATAGCGAGAAATGCTTTCGTACTGTCGCTTTCAACAAATCTGGCCAAAGCGATTTCTATTGGACCCCCAACGGGTTTGGAGATGTAAAGAACAAGTCCTAGGTGCCTTGCTGCATATCGTAGAGAGACGATCAGCTGAAGTAGGAGGCATGGTGGCTTAGTATTTAGCGCGCCATTCTCGTGACCGAAAGGATTAGGGTTTAAATACAGCTGTTGAATCAGTTGGATCATCTACTACTGTGCTTCCATAGGCAACGCTCTTTACTCCATTGGCCTCTGCTCTAAATAACCGACTTGTGTTCCTGTGCCGTAAAAAACCCCATAAAAACCAACAACAACAAAATTACAAACAAAACAAGCAAAATCCGTTTCGTTTAGGAGTCACAATGGCAGAAATGTTCTTGGATTTTATACTTTATCAAAATATAACCTTTCAGTATATTGAATTTTTCAGGACGAAAATATTATCCTGCATAGTTTGTCGTAGGTAGGAGGAATAAAACAAGTTAAAGACTACATGTTCATTAAACCTTTGAGAACTAACTCTCTTCCAGTATGGCACTACACCTTGTACCGAGACCATATGTATAAGAAATACACTATTACCAGTTCATCGATTGTTCTCAACGTTTTATTAAAGTTTTCTTTAATGGAAAAAAGCAAATGTATGCTTCCCCTCAAAATTGCAAAACGTAGTTTCATAGCATCAGTGAAAAAAGTTAAAAGACCAACAGAGCCTATCAATAATGTCTAAAGAGGAGCCATTCTGTCGTGATGTATATAGATCGTAGGTCGGAAATTGACACGTCAATGTATTCACTACCAAAAGAGTCT
>JAECUM010046129.1:0-42605 GCA_016617855.1 Megalonaias nervosa
TGCACAACAACACTTTCATCCGATAAGTATTTAATGAATTTCATTTTAAATGTAAACTAATTGCAATTCTTTAAAAATTTCAGCTGCAAGTCACAAAAGTGGTTAAGTCAGTATTGTCTTCTTCAAAAGGAAGAGACCTGTTCCTGTAGCTAGTTCAGACCCCTGGAGTTTGTGATAGAACGTGAATCATGGAGGGTGTAACTACCAGACAATGGTCCACAGACACGCAGACAGTTGAAGATGAAAACGACATATATGCCCTCGTCCGTGCAATAGCTACGTCCAGCACGGAGGATGCCAATTGGACAAGGTTTGAATTAATACCTAAAATACTACGAGACATCAAAAAGAATGAAGAATCAAAGAGACTCGTCTTAAAAGGTAATCAGATGGTAGACTATCAAACACCGTTACACATGGCGTGCAGCATGTTTTACCTGGAGAAACCCACGGAAAAGAAAGTGGTTGAGCTTCTTGTGGAAGAATTTCCAGATATGATCCTGAGCAACAGGGAAGACTCAAATATGTACAGAGGACAGACGCCTTTACATATGGCCATCTGTCGAGGAAACATGTGGCTTGTGGACACGATGCTTAATGCTTTATCTACCCCTGATTTACATGATAAAAAGGTCACATGCCTAGAACAACGAGCTACAGGAACTAAATTCAAGAATACAGTGCTGCTTGCTGAGACCCCGTTATCAATCGCTGCGCTCACAAGCAACAAAGAATTATTTGAAAAGCTTCTACAGCATGGAGCCAAAGTGGATGGTGTGAACAGTCAGTCGTATTCTATATATCACTCTTTTATTGTTTATGCTTACCTTTATCCCGAAAAATTGTCTAACATTCTGGATATGATAAAATATATACACGAGGAATCAAAGGTGGATGAAAAGACCAAAAAGAAGCTGATGTTGATGGACAGAATGGGAAGAGAGACCACTCTGCAGATGGCGGCCCGCTACGGCCAACACAGGATCTTTGCCTACATACTGGAACATGTAATTATTTAAAAGGAATATGCAACAAAATGTTGCAAATTCAAGCGAATTTGTTTTTCGTTTGTCTTGTTTAAACTTATGTTTCTATATTTTAAGTTCTCTTTCCTTTCCTAATACAAGTGACAGTAAGTGTTAAATGTAGTACAACGCTTTTGTGTCATACTGAAGGTTCTAAAACTATCAACGAACAAACCCATTTACAACCTGGTCATAAAACTCGTGTCCCATTTCTGTTGGAATTTAAGTATAAATTCTATTCATTCCGTTTCTTCTATATTTAGATTGAAATAAGTAAATGGAGACAAATTGTTTATTGCATCTTCCACCTGTACAGGACGCCTTAATAGTTTTTTTTTTTATGGTTTCAAATTTTCAATTAATTTTGATTGATCATTACCTCAATCATCATGAAAGTCTGTAAAGCCTATCTTTGCTATTGTCAAAAGAATGGGCAATGCTGCACATTATGCTGAGTTGCCATCTGCCTTTGCCTCTATACTAGATTAAAACTGGCAGTCAAAATAGAGAAAAGCAAAGATCCTGAAAGTGCGTATCCATTCTATCCGTAAACTGGCTGGTTTATTCCAAAATCGTCTTTTGTATGCTGGACAGCTAAGTGTTAGAATGCCCACTAGGCAGAAAAATAGTTACACCGTTAGAGAGAGTGGGGTGGAATATTAGTGTTTAGCATAAACCAGAATGATGCCTGCTGCTTTTATAAACAGTTATTTGATAATTAATGAAGTCTTTCGTAAATAAATGAAGTGCCAGTAAAGGTGTGTTTTAATTATATGTCTCTCCTTTTGCAGGCATACTGTTACCTGTCTAACAAGGATGGACTGTTCGATATAAAAATGTATGACGTAACCGACATTGACCTAAATCTAGCACGTGCTCTCAGACGAGAAAATTCAGCACTGGCAGTTGCAAGCCCTGAATATTCCCAGTCTAAAGAGGGCCCAACTAAAACCAGGGCAGACCTGGATGCTGACGGAATCATTTCAAACACCTCGTCAATATTTGATATTATGTTCGATTTGAATTACACAACTGCCTTTGAGTTTCTACAGCAAGCCCCCATACGCCGATTAATTCTCCAAAAGTGGACATATTATAGGCTCATGTTCTATCCTTTCTGGCTTTTTCACGCAATATTTATGATTTTGCTGACTGTAAGTGCAGTCGAGCGAGCCAGAATTGTACGAGAAAGAGAAGCAATGAACATTGAAGAATCAAACACCACAACCAAGAAGAAAATATGGGGACTAAATGAGAAGCTTGATAGTCAATTTGTTACGACCTTCGCAGTCATCAGTGTGATTGTGGCATGTATATATCTAGCTCAAGAAGCGATGCGAATTGTAAACAGAAGGATGCCTTTCAATATGACCCAGTTCCTTAACCCGTATGCGAATGGTGGATTCAGATCTTCTCTGGTCCTGTTTTCCCTTTGTTTGATAGGCGATTTTGGTGCTACATGGAGTCCTTCATACGAAGATTATCTTCTTATTGTCGCTATCATTGTCGGCTGGCTGTGGTTTCTCTTCTTTATCAGAGCTATTCGAAGGTTAAGCTTCTTCACATCACTCATTCAGCGGGTCCTGATCAGAGACATTGCACGATTTGCAGTTATAATCATTTTCGAACTAATTGCATTTAATACTGCTTTCTTCCTGCTTCTTCAGGGACCCCCGACCAAGGATGTGCCTGAATTCAATAGCTGGTGGGATACAATGGTAAAAACAGTTCTGGCCTGTCTTGGAATATACGAGATTCCAGTCTTCAGCGCAAAACAACCAGTTATTCTAAGTTTAGTATATCTAATGACTGTCGTCCTTACGACAATACTTATGTTGAATGCCTTGATCGCGGTGATGTCCAACACATGTACGGAACTTCTCTCTAATTTCAAAGACATCAAAGAGATGCATCTTTGTCTGCAACAATTGTCCGTTATTTTGTTTTTTGAGAGCATGCTCCCTGCTAGAATTGCCGAGAAATTAGCATCTAAGGTTGCAAAGCGAGATAAAATATTTTGCTTTGATCTGCGAACAGATACTGAATGTAACCTAACTCGATATGTGGTTCAAATCGATTCTATCCGGGATGCGGAAAACGTGTCGTACCAGGAGTCAAGAGACGAAGGTCTTGGACTTTTTCCAAACTTTGACCGCATTTTTGCGACCAGAATGGAAAGTCAACCTAAGTTTTCCTCCATGCTTGGAAACAGGGATGGAACGAGTATCTTCAGTAAGAACTTTGCTAATTCTCTGGGGAACGCAAAGGGACGGATAACTGAATTTAAAAACAGTTCGGGTTTTGCTATGTCTTCAAGCAGCCTGACTGGACAGAATTCAGGGAGTCTGGAAAGCAAAAGGACATCTACATCGTCTATCTCTTCAACAAAGTCTAACTCCGTAACCTTAATGCAGTCCACGCAGGTAGAACGTCAAACTATTCAGATGCAGAAGGTATCTTTTGACCTTTCCAGTGGCAACATAGCTGATGCATAAAAGTGAAAGAAATACAAGAAGAAAAAAAAAAGATGAGAAGCTGCAAATAACATAATGCTTCCAATGCACTCGTATTGTTCCATTTACATGTTTGTAAGGGCTTACATGAAGTAGCTGCATCTCAAAAATGAAGATAGAGGTTCACATTTTAAAATAATGAAACGAGAATAATACACATATTCATACATCAGAATCATTTTGCAGCAAACAAAAGGTGTCCAGTCTTCACTATTCCAACAACAAAGACTTTTTAATAATATTAAGGTTGGGGAGAGAGAAAGAAATTAGTTTTTACAATAACAACTGAGATGTATCTTTTTGTCAAATCCAACAAATTTTTACATCTTTTCAGAAAAGTTACTGTTGAATGGTACCTATCTTGATGCGTTTGAACAGATTTTCATAACGAATTAACAGAGCGGTATTTTGGAGAATAGGATTCAATTTTGACGTTGTAATGTTAGGCATAGTTTGAATTGTATGTATGTATGTATGTATGTATGTATGTATGTATGTATGTATGTATGTTTATTATATGAGATAGCCGATATAATCTAAGAGATGTCTCATAACGCTTGTGGTAAATATGGTATACTTGAATTATATATTTTTAAAATTATATAAGACATGCAAATTTCGAGGAATACTTTGCATTTTTACGTACAAAAATTTAATTTGGATATTAAATAATACTATTTAAATATTTCATAAATAATACAAGAAACCTTTAAGTAATCTATATCGTCTATAAAATGAGATTTTCTAGTAAGATATCTTTACAACAAAGTGAGAGAGATATTCATTCGAAAGTTCGTATCATAAAATATACTATATATATTGCAAAATACACTAGTTCACTTAGTATGGAACCCTTAAGTGACACGGATGCAAATATATTGTATTCCGTTATACAGAAATATATTTTGTATATACAATGAAACATATCGTTATTTCAAAATATTATCTCGTTTAATCGAAGTTTCCTTATAACGAAATACCACTTCCTTTTTTGAAAAACTATTTAATTACTTCGAAATTCAATTTCGTTTAAATGACATACTATTTTGCTATTTCGTATTACTGTTTTCGATGAATGTATCGAAACAACGAAAGATTTCGTCTAATCGAAATAAAAGTTTTTTATTTGTAAATTCTATTCCGTTTGAGCGAAACAATATTTCAAAATAACGAAATAGTATTTCGAAATAATGAAACAATATTTCAAAATAACGAAAACTGACTTTGCTTAATCGAAAAATGTTTCGTTATAACGAAAAGTTTTTGGAGGTATGACAATAACGTTTATAAAATATATAATTACCTCTGTAATGTATCTTATAAAGTATACAATGCACGTCACACACAATATGATTTCATTAAGAAAGTGTATAAGACGTAATAATAGAGAGTTTTAAAGACAGTTACATCTGCGAGATATCTTAAGAAATAAACAAGATAAGACACAAACATCGTAATTTCACTTAGAAAGTGTATAAGGCATGGCATACTATAGAGTTCATTAGAGGTCTTATTATCTCTGCGACATATCGTATACATTGTACTTTCGTTCTTCGAGTTCCAAGATGACTATAACATCACTAATGGGTCTGATTTTCTATGAGTATACAAGTAGCTGATCGGGCCAATTTGTGCTCTGAATTGCCTCTGGCACACTTTACAGGTGATGCTGTTTGGGTTTTCTTGATTGATAGAGGACGTGCGGCTTTTCTAAGATCGTGCTTCTGCATTTCCTCTGCAATTCTGCTCCGCCTAAGAAAGTTATATCCTGGTCTCCCGTATTAATGAGGCTGCGCCAAGTGGAGCGATCCTAAGCGAGATCTTCGCAAGACTCAGGCCAATGTTGCAATGTTGAAGCATGACTTGAATGAATCACTGAAGCGTTTCTTCCGACAACGTGAGATTTTATTCCCTCCTGCAGCTTGCAAAAGAGGATCTTCTTTGGAAGTTGCTCTTCTGACATCCTGGTGATAAGGCCCGTCCATCTCAACTGTGATATCATCCGCAAAGTGTAGACGCTTGGAATATCTGCCCGGGTGAGAACCTCAGTCTTCAGGACTCTGTCCTGCCATCTTATCCTCAGCAATTTCCTCAAACAGCCCATGTGAAAGTGGTTCAACTTCTTGGCAGGTTTCGCAAGAATATAACCGGGTCGGCAACACACTGATATTAACAGCATGTTTCCATTTTTCATGAGAAAATAATTCAAAGACTTATTATCATATTTTTACAGTGTAAACCACATGGGATGTTGTGAACGATATTAGGGCCTAATCTAACTTTTGGAAAAATAAATTCGGACTTTCAAAAATGTAATTTTATTAGTCATTACAAGTGTATGTCAGTGTGCCAACTAAATGTATTCTTTACTAAGAATGCACATAATCCTAACATTTTCAAGAGAGCAGTGTTTTGGTCTTGAAGTTATTGTAATTTCTCAAATACACTAAATACTTTCCCGTTTGTTAGAAATTTATTTGATGTTTACCAGCCATCTCTCTAAATCTTTTCCCCCACTCAAAGCTAATATGCCTATCTTACCAATAGTGTAGGCAGCAAACGGTAGGGTTCAGTGTCAATACTTATTATTTTATTCACAAGCTCTAATGCCAGCATAATGTCTTTCACAGGATGTCAGCCATACTGTAATAGTAATCACCTAACCTAAGTAACCTTTTTTAGATTACAACGTACACAGCAATCAATACGTATCTTCTATAAAGTACTGACCGTTTAAGTTGGGGGAAAGGGGTGCGATTAGCTTTTCAGCTGAGATATCTTATTTTCTTTTATCTCAAGATAATTAGTTTTTCTTCAGATTATATATCGGATATAATATGGAATTAGTTTGCTATAAGTCAGAAGAAGATATATATATATATATATATATATATATATATATATATATGTATACATATATATATATATATATATATATATATATATATATATATATATATATATAATTTTAAATAAAATGTGTCAGGCACATGCCTCAGATCATCAAATTTTTGGTCCCTTATATTATTGAGGTAAACCGTGGTACGTATCGTGTAATGTTCAGAAATATTGCGGTATACAGTGGTACAACATATTTTGTGGTATCCAGATCTAGCAGAAAACATTATACTGAAGTGGGTCGAGGATAATACACAGCCTTTCTTACTTCATTGGTGAGAATGGTTCGGATGACTCGCAATCATCCACGACACGAACGAGTCTGCCATCATGGAATGCCGAACCATCACGATGAATTTCTCTGGGCAACTAGATATTGACATGGTCATCCAAAGGCCTCCAATGCTGGCTCTGTCAAAGGCTTTTGTCAGGTCGATGAATGTCATGTACAGGTTGGAGTCGTGTTCCTGGAATTTCTCCTGGAGTTAACGATCTCATGTCTGACAGCATGTCTGATCTCTCTCTCTCTCTCTCTCTCTCTCTCTCTTTCTCTCTCTCTCTCTCTCTCTCTCTCTCTCTCTCCTGAAGCCATATGTAATCTCATCAAGGCTTTTGTCAGCAAGGAGATGCTCCAATGGTTGTCGCAGGATTGTCTGTTTACTTTCCGCGTGTACAAGTGGACAATGCATACATCGCTGTACTCACCGAGTCCACATTGACTGAAAGAGTTCAGCACGCTTTTGTGTCATATGCGAGCCTCCGGCTTTGTAATCTCTGGTGGCATTGCATCTGCTATAGATGCTATGCTATTTCACAACAGGTCATTATACTAGACTTCACTTAGATTTAGAAAGTGTATAAGGTATAATATAATACAATATAGACTTTACAAGATATCTGGTTAACACTGAACTATATGTTATAATGTATTTTTGATTTTGTCTTGTAAAGTTTATAGTATATTAAAAAATTGTTAAGATGCTTAAAACCAGCAAGAGATCATTTTACGACTATGAAATAGCTGAAATGATTTAGTTTGTAAAATATTCTTTTGGAACACTACCAGGGCTTTGATGATTTTTGCAAGGTATATTTCAAATTGTTTAAGATAACTTGCTAAGAGCATAAGACACCTAAGGAAATGTATTAAACAACTGATGAAATTAATGAGTTTTTTTAGAGGTAATATATAATTTAACTTTCCTTTTATTTGGACATTTGATACAGTTACTACCTTTTTAATGTGTTTTCCGACTAATCTTGAACACTTATCTATATTTTCTGCGGAGGAATTCGTCTTTCTATTATAAGAATTTGTTGTTTATATCTTTGTTATTTTGTTGTTTTGCTTCAGTTATTATTGAATTGAAGTCTATTACAATTCTTTACATGAGAATCTGAATGCAAATTGTGTCAATCACATTTGTGAAGTAAGTATATTACCGCTCCCCAATATATACAGCCTATATAGAAATCAGCAACACTTGAGAGAAACATGAAATGTCTTCGGTTGAAAATTATCGCTTTATCATTAAAATTTACAGCATATTCAGAACAAGATACAAACGTTAATCTTGTTCGAAATATTAAACTTTAAAATGTATCCCTACATGTAGTGTACATTATGGAGATTATCGATGGGAAATATATTAGCAAATATCCGCACGTTATTATTTTCCTCTCCATCTTCTCACTTTTTCCCCCCGTGTGTGTTGCTTGTTTTGAAGATTCAAAACCTACGTGTAATCTATTTACATATCCTCATAATCTTTATGATATAGTCACCTTCCTTCAATAAGTATAAATGTTGATCAGCTTACATCGAGAACATACTGTGTGGCGGACTGACGTATAGATGCATGGATACATGGAGAAAGGGACTTGTACGTGCGTATGGATACATGGACAAAGGGACTTGTACGTGCGTATGGATACATGGACAAAGGGACTTGTACGTGCGTATGGATACATGGATAAAGGGACTGAGAGACGGAATGACGCATACGCTCATGTAAAAATGGACAAAGTTATAGACGCATATAGACGCATTGATACATGGACAAAGGGACTGTCGGGCGGCAGACAAAGGGACTGCCGGACGGATTTAAAACATCAAAAGAACAGAAAAACTGTGGTCATAACGAAGGGATTACTTTTTAAGGATTTATACCTTTGATTCCCTGACATTTTCATGATTCACGCAAGTGTTGCTAAAATTGTTAACTGCTTCATAATCAAACTATATTCTAGTAATAACTCAGCATTGTGAATTATTATGAGTCAAAATGGCACAAAGTATGTAATAGTCGAGTTGTACTTTACTATCAAGCTTTCATGTGTTCAATAAAGTAATTAAACACCTTTATGATGTTTACTTTATTTAATAGCGCTAACGGTTTAAATTTCCACTTACAATGAACACATTTACAAACTCCGAAAAAACTGCTATATAACCATACTGAAAGTTAATATTAACGTTCGCTCAATGTATACTTATTTTTGTCCACTTTATCCATGTTAAAATTATTATTTATTTATTTATGATACAAACTGAAGATTCAAACACAACTGTTAACAAAAAAATGTAAATTATGTTCGATTTGTTCTCGTCAGTTGTTCATTTCCAACAATTTTGTGGTAAAGATATAACATAAATTTGCCACTCCACGCATGTTTATTCAACAAAATCATTCTTCTCAGCCCCTGACTGATGGAAGCAAAATGGTCCCAGTATTGCTTTCTTCCATACCTAAGATAATATACTGACCGCCGAAGAAAACGATAAGCTGGGCGGTTAGTAGTATCCAGGAAATCATATCTGGCATGCAAACCCGTGCTGGCATAAAATGTCCACCTAAGAGTGAAGGCAACACCCAAGCTCCGTATTCTAAGACTGCCTCGAGAGCAGTAAGCTAAAAAAGAAAAAAGAGCATCCGACTGACATGCAATTACGTCAAAATTACATACCAATGTGCTCATCGCAGAGCAGACATTTTCAACACTTATACAGTTTAGCAAACTCTGAAGTCTTCCGTTTTATTATCGAAATAGCTTTTAACGTTTGGAAAATTAGGCAGCCGCGAACCACACTTCGTACTATTTTCGCAATATCTCCCTGACTTTGGTCAACTTCGAGTGGAGTGATGCCATATCCAGAGTATCAGTGACAGCGACTTATGAATTATACTCTATGGTTTCGAAGTCTATTAATTTATTTAAATTTATTTATGTACATTTACCACAGATTGTGTGTCTCCCCTCCCTTTTCTGGGAAAGGTTAAACAATTACTTTCTACATAACTTTATCTGAATCGTTGAATCATTTACAAAATATGTCAAGAACAAAAACAACTTAAGCATGCACATATCATTATGTTGTATTTTTTTATTAAACGTTTGACGAAATAATGCAAATCTTGACCCCATTTATTTCAACGATTATAAATTTCAACGGAATTATTTACACCATAAATCGCTAAAATCAACCTGCCGTAGGTGTCTTCCTTATAGTTTATTGATCAGTTTAAGGGAGATAGCCAGTATTTCAAAATTTAAATACCTGCACGTGTTTACATAAATATCAATATATTAGGCATAAAAAATTGCTCACAATTATGTTATGCCTATGCATGACTGGAAATAAAATTAAAATTGTGTTACATATTGATTCAAGTTAATTTATACTTATTTCCATTGCGTACATGTTACTTTTCTGTTGATTTCTCAAGTTTTCTTTGCATCTAAACCGCTCTTCATGGAGGAAATAAAGAATGAATGAATGAGTGCGATTTAACATATCAAGATGCTCAGACACGCAAAATTTGAACAATCACTGTATTTCAACACATTAAGATGCATAACAGTGGCACGCACCCGGTGACCTTAGCGTGTTAATCAAATAAACAGACTACTCAGTCCCCTAGACAAATGACATGACCTTAGGTTCCAGTTTCTGCTTGGTTAAAGAAGCTCAGCTTCGTGACGAATTCCGACTTTAATGTGCAGGAAGAGTACATGAGCCCACCTCACCCTACCCCCCACCGCGGGATACGTCATGTGATTCTCAATAAATTGCATTAAGGTATTGCTATTATCAAAGTTCATGAACACTTATAATTGTAACAACAACGTCCTTGAAAATCAGATATGTTGGTGGGTGGTAAACATTCCCTATCTGGTAGTAAACGGATGAGTATGTGAGGATATCATGACGTGGGATAAACGTGGGATTAGCATGCGAATCTAAAAACTATTCGTGATCGATTGAATTTCGTTAATATTGGCCCCAAAACACACACACACACACACACACACACACACACACACACACACACACACACAGACGCAAGAAAGCAAAATTAAAACCTACGAGAGTATTTATGCTTTTATAAAACATTTTGCTGGAGTGAAGTACCACAGTCGATTAGTTTATAATCCTAGCCACGATGAAATGCACTTATAGGCAACAAGTTAGGCAAATCATTTATAGACAATATAATGCGGCTCAGGAGCGTATCGTACATCTGTCGCGTGCTACCTTAGAATATCATCAGACCTGTGGTCCATCACTTACAAGTAAAGAATTCCTGATCACACATCCCACCAACACACACAATCGTTTTGGAAAATACCTTTAAAAGTTACATTACAATGATTGCAGGGAAAATAACAGAACCGAAGTAGGCTATATTGTGTTATGATGCTGTTATGAAAGAGTACCATTTTCTCCAAGTGGCATATTAAGACCAAATTTATTGTGGCAATGGTGGCAATTGTATCAAAAAGAGGAAATCCACTGTGACAACAAGGCTGACAGGTGTTACACTTTGCAGCATCTTAGTTATAACTTTATTTGGGTCCAAATATATGTGTGTGTGATAGACCCGTTGTTTAGGAAGAATGATATAATTCTCAATCACGCACATCTTTAACAAGTATTTCCATTAACGTTCTACTGAGTGAGAGAGAGAAAGTTAAAGTATATATTACCATTCCTATCCGTGTAGGACATAAATGGAATTTGGTTTGATAAAATAAGTTTTCAATACTTTTACAAATTGAGGAGGACGTGGACTGGAATTTATTTAAATAGAATTTTAATTTACGCATATGTTCTCTTTTAAAACCAATAATCTAATGTGCCTATTTGCCCAGCTATATAACAACTTGTTCTTTCTCCAAAGCTATACAAATTTAATTCCCTTGCGTATATTGATTAGTAGTGTAAAATATATATGGCAAACATACACGCATACACACTATATTTTATGTCTCATATTATTTAGTATTTATTTTGTTGTTTGTATGTCAGTGTTTTTCAAAGCGGACAACATTGAAATCGAGCAATTATCATGTTGTTTCAAAAGTGCGCAAGATTCGTATCAAACGATTCGTATCAAAAGTGTGCCTTATGGATGGCAACTTTATATACTTTGTTTTGTATCAATTGCAATGCTGGGAATGAGCCTAATTCTAGTCATACAGCCCGAGAGAAAGCAGATCATGAATCTAATTGAGAGTAAGTAACAATACTTTTTGGGACATGTTCACTGAAATAAAATCGAATAAATATTTTATCCAGGTAGTAGTTCTTAATATCTTGATAGTTATAAAAGAGATTCGACATTTTATGTAAATATAACTGTTTTACGTTGCGACTATCACAGTGAATCAATGCGAGATGTAAGTAACTTTGGTATTCAATGAGTCTATCTCAGTCCGTAGTTACGCTGCGTGGGTGAGTGTGCATATTCGTTTAATTATATTGGGACAAACCTATTGTAACTGTACCCATTTTTCACAACGGGAAACGGTGTCCGACAAAATTGATAAAAGCAACTTGTATACTACAATACAACAATGGACTACAAGCCGGGAAATAACGTAATACAGCAGGTGTAGGTACTAGCAATATAAGACATTCTTGTAATGTGGCTTCTAGTGCTATTTAAAGCAGTTATACATGTCCTCATCCTCATCGTCTTGTTTTGAAAATACATCATGGTATGTTTAGGCTTTTGATAAAATATAGCAATTTTAAATTATTTAGCTCAAAACTTAAAGGAATTCAGAATATTAAGTCACTATACTACAACCAAAAGCCACTGAAATTACCAAACCATCCTACCTTTGTAACGTTAATTAGCCTTACCGATCACTGGCCGATTGTTTCACGGATAATTCCTAATGTATGTTTCACACAGTGGCGGTGATTCTAGACTTCAGTTTGATTGGCTGTGAAGACGACACTGCTATTTTGAATAGGGTGAGCCTAAAAGTTAACACAAATAATCCATACCCCAAACGTACCCATAATGTTCTTCGACCGCAAATTATGCCAGCTATACTTCAGGGGTGACACATAGATGGAAAGGAAGTTAGATCATTTGACAGAGCTACAAAGAAAGAGAGAGATAGATCCAGAGCAAACACATAATTTAGAGTAATGATCGTTTGATAACAAACAATAATCATGGACACAGAAAGGGTAAGTAAGTATGCGGAAGTTTTAATTAAACTGTCGAATTATAGTTTTATTTCTCTGATTTATAGTACATGACCAAACCCTTATTAGGAGTCTCTGGATTATTGCTGTGAAATAGATATCCACCTTTGATCAAACCCTGGAGGTAAAATAAGAGACGTTACGCCGTTGCATCTTTTGACATGGATATATTCACTGATAAAAGACAATATATGATCATACCAAATTTATCGTACATCAGTATGATGGTTTTTGACAAGCACATTACTATGTATATAAATTTAAATTGATAGCATATAAATGGACACATTAGTTATTGAGCGCAGCATATCCCGATCTAAAATAGTATGGACTTCCTACGTCCACTATGCCCCCTTCCCAAACACAGCCCGTTCAAACACCACTCACTGCCTGGATTTCATACACAAACAGACTTAGTGAACATTACAGATCCATTGCAGGGAAACAGAGTAAAGAATGTGCTAATTTGCAACTTTCTCCTTGCGTGTTTCTTACAGCATGTTGGCTGTGAAAGGAATCCATTCCCATATTGTTTGTGGTGATGTTGGTGACAATTTGTAATATCATAAAATGTTAGAAAGATGTGTACAGCCCTGAGCTCCTCATAGTTATTACAAACTATGTATCAAAAATACTATTCAAGGACTTTTGTGTTTTCTTTATGACGTCATAGACACCCATGCGCATTCGAGTGCATATCAATTCAATATCCAAAGTCGTGTAATTCGATATGAAATCGAGAAACCTAAACCCTAGCTTATGCTATACGGTATACAGTCGCGTATAGATAGAACCTGATCTACCATCGCATAATACGGCAGCAGGTTAGGGTTCATGTTGTTTGTTCTACTGGTTACTCTTACCATTCTGCATAGACACAGATCTGCCACCGCTTCATGCTGCAGCTGGTCTGGTTCTATCCAGTTTCCAATTGGACTTGGCTCATAATCGAGTACATACAGTATGTCATCACTTAACATGTTCAGATCTTCATAACGTAGAATCTTACCATTTACCTATTTTAATGCAGTTAGAAAATATAAAATACGATTAATCCGATGCCATCAACAGTATCAGTATAAGTCAACTGTAGGCCATTAAATCATTGCAGAAAGCAACATCCCGAAAAAAAGTGTATTGATTGATTGATCTATGAGACTATATCGATTGCAATGTTGAATTGCAATAATATTGTCAGGGACTATTAAAAGGGAAAATTAATATCCATAAGTATATCATTTTGAAGTATTTGTTAAAACTTCATTTTTACTATTATATGATACCAAATATTCAATTTCATTAAATGCCGACTGTTTGAGTGCAATATCTACAGAAGCTAATAAGTTACATAGAGTAAGAGTTTTCAAATGAGGTAAAATTTTTAGAAATAATTCTCTGCCAATATATTTAGACACGCTGTTTACAAGAAATTTGTTGTTATCAGAGTAAAATCAATATTATTAAAAGCACAGTTACTTGCAAATACATATGTATGATTGTGTAAAGAAAGCGTGATCCATAATTACAATATTGCAGATAGTTTATGCCAGCCTGCAATTGTATATTGATTGAACACCGATGCACCAAATGACATTTCTATTATATGATTATAATAATTCATTGGCTTACAAACGTGATCTTTAACAATAATGTTCTTTATTTAGCGTGGTCCAGGTTATATTTCTATTTTATAATTTTTCCTTGGTTTTAAATTTCACAATATGTATTTTAATGCATAATGTGCATTACTTTTATAATTTGTTTTTTTAAATGTTTGTATTAAAATGCATGTATCATGTAATATAAAATTTATTTGCTTTTATCTGGTTTGCATTTGTTTCGCAAAATAACATAATATATGTAAACATAAACCTGAGATTCTCAGTAATCAATAATGAGATATTCCTGCCATTGCTTTCCTTCTGCAGTAATATATATATATATATATATATATATATATATATATATATATATATATATATATATATATATATATATATATATATATATATATATATATATGTTAAAACGGAAAACTAATTGATACCATAGCCTGCGAATTGAGAAGTATTTATAACTGCATTGAATTTCACATCATTCTTATCTCAAAAACTCACTTGATATCTATAACACAATCCTATTTACTATGTTTAGCACAAATGTTATTAAGAATCGATATTAAGGTTCTTACAAGCTCAGATAATATGCATTGATCTTGACTATAATATTATCGGCTAACAGCTAAATGATCATTAATATGTGTGGGTCCTACCTCATTTATGTTTCAAGCGATTTTTCAAGTGTGATCAAAATTTGACAAAATTATGGCTTCCAGAAATGGTAACAGCTGAAGCAATCAAATGTACAAATTTCGTCTTTAATATACGTAGATATAGCTCACGTTTAACTTGTCAAATATCCTGATGATATAAGCATATAATTTATGAGATGAATCAAATTGGGTCCAGACGTGCGGTCTACAGAGTGTTAACATGCTCAGAAAATCAGCGTAAAGACCACCTCATTACTATGAATATCGATCATTATCGAATTCATCTGAGATCTTGAAGATATATAAAACAATACTCCAAGTCTCATCAAAACCTGGTCAGAACTTTGGAATCCACAAAAGGAACAAACAGTTGCTGACGGTCGATAGAAGAAAGACGGACTTAGCGCCAACCGTAAGTTGACTTGTTCCTAAGGCCAACTGCGGAAAACAATGCATTCAAACGGGCTTCACGTCCCAAATAAATCTTCATCGCAGTTACTACCTTCTGCTGAAGTCGCAAGACCAATTAACTCAAATAAATGTGGAGAATAAAACCGAATTTGGTCTGCAAATAATATATTTTCACATTGTGAAAAGTTAGAAGAAGCAAACATGACAAGATGATAATATGCCACTCTGTCATAAAACTAGACTCGTCCCGAATCTTAATCGAACAGATTCTGACCAACACAAATGCTTGATTTGTCTATTTGGAGTAAGATTTGAAATTCTGGAGTAACATTTCTACCTCGAATTGCTGAATAAAGTGGGTGGGGGTTGAAACTGAATTTATTTAAAACTAGAAAGAGGAAAGGGGGAAAAACGTAGACCAAATCCAAAACTAGAATTCGATAAAGCAGTCATGACTGAAGAAGGTCAAAGGTTAAGACGTACAGGCCATCGACAATGGAAGATAAGCTAGTCTCTATCAACCGTGCTCAGGAAAACCTCTCTAGATTGCACATGACATGTATTATGAACAAGAGCTTAAAAAACAGATGTAAGTGGAAACTGCATGGTGAACATAAACTGGTGCAGAGCAGGTCTCGATTAAAAAATACTACAAAACGCTGCCAGCTCCCAATGTTGAATTGCTTTTGCCACAAAGATAGAACCTCAAGCAGACGATAAATATGTCTCTAGGTAAAATTTGGAACGTGACCTAAATATAACGTTCGACTCCGAGGTATGAATTGAATATAAAATTACACAACATTTCTGATACTAATTACTTTGATCGACTTACGATTAATAGCATCTGTCATTTCCGTTTATTTTAACGAAATTTTATAGATGTCATTGCATGATATATCAAGACTCACAAACATATAACAATTATTCAGTTTCCTTCTAACGTTTTACAGGTAATTAACTATCATAAAACGAATCGCTTTAATAAAACTAAATACTAGAACGAACATAGTGGAGACGATAAGCGAGTCAGCGAACACATAAAAAGAGCCTCAAATATTTGATCTGAACAACAGTGGAAGAAATCCGGTAAATCTATCCTGAAGCAAACAGGAGGCTTGAAATGTGTGAAGGAAATCTGATAGTATTGTACTCCACGATTCATAAAACAAGTTTAACAAAATTAACGCAGATATGAACGTTGATTTCGTTCAGTCATCCCAATAAATTATGCCAGCCAACAATCTGATGGCAAACATTTTTTATTAAGCAAAATAGTTTATAGTCTCCATGACTAGTTTTGGCCAATACATCCAAAGCCTCTTCATCAGACTCTCAACCTCATAAAGTTATAGGATTGACTAAGATAGATAGAGCGCATAAAACCATATAAATTTATTTAGATTTGTAAACTTTGAGATGTTAAGAAATATTAATAAAATTTAGGTCAGTCCAGCAAATGAAAGACAAACTAATACAACTACATACCGAATGCGGTACATTGTTGCCAATATCTCGATCACTTTTCGTTCGAAGCATTTGTTGCAGCCTGTATATTATAAAGTGAAGTTAAGATAACGAGGTATGCTATAGCAAACATGTGGATATAATATTCATTTTAAACCAATGGGAAATGTAATGCGTTGTTCTTAAATAGTCCTTGACCAGTAATTATTCGCGAGAAAGAAGAGACCAAATCAGACCAATGTCCAGCAAAAGAGTAGTATGGTTGGCTTGGAGACACCTTATATGAACACGCAAAAGCAATGAAGCATTATTACTCGACCAGAAGTGACAGTCAGTATCTCATAAAAATGCAGGTTAACCTACAAGAATTTCACTGTGAGTACATCTTTGAAGATATTTTAGCTTAATATATGATTTATTAGGATTTAAACACACTGGCGAACAACTTTAGGAGCTAGAAAGGAAAACTAATTAAGATTTGAGGCCTGTTAGAATCACTTAAGCTGAGTAAATGAGAGATTTTCAGATACGTCGTGAGAAAATGTGTTTCAATGGCCGACTGTTTTTCCTGTTGGTATCAGAAACACAATTTTAAAATATTATAATACGCTCTTTCATCATTAATATTACTTCATCTTTCTATAACAAATAAATGGGCCATAAAGAAACGTTTAATGTATACAAAAAACAAAGGAAAGGGATGTTAAACGTTGTCTTTTATAAACAGGTTCCCTATTGCATAGAGAGACAAGTAGCTTATTAACTATTAATATGAATTAGTTTGAACCTAGACAGTGCGTGCAGCAATATTTTTGTACACCGACTGAGAATGTATGTTCTGGTACATCAGTTCTTACAGTTAAGGAGTACACTGGACCAGAACTGAAATATAAAATAACAAACAACATTGTTGTAATTCTTTCGCTTATGGACAGTTGTGAGCTCTTAGCGCTTTACAATACTAGATGTACAACGACAAGACTACAAAAGAAACGCCATAAAATTAAAACACAAAAACATGCTGATAATAATTATGGAAGAAACATTATTTAGTTTTTAAGTTTGTTCTTTTAGTCGAAATAGAATCCTTCCCGCAGTATACCAGTTAAACTGCACATTCGTAAACTATTGTAATGGTCTTACGATGTTGATAATGGTTATGTAGAACAAATTAAGAGGACTGCTATGGTGCTAGTTTTGGAGGTGACGTAGGAGTACCAGTTTTAAGCAAACATTGGGATCAATTTTATTGATATAAAGAACATGGCAATTGCCACAAACTTGTACACTTTATGCCTTGAGAGACTCATAAATTTTCATATGCGTCTTAGATGATATTCACTGATGTTGAACAGAAAGAACAGAGATAATGTCTTTATAAATTAGCCCGAGTTTGAAGTCGAACTTAATAAGTTAAATTCTGACATCAGCGTCCTCCATTTTAAGGCAATAATGACGTACATGAACTCACATTTGTCTACTGATGTATTCGGTCTATATTCTCATGTCTTCAAAGTGTAGTCACCAAGAGACAATATTTCATCAAGCACTCCCCATTTTGTATCATTTTTACAAGTTTTGTTATATGTGGGACCCGACGAGTTATGGAACCCCAAAGTACTAAGATATTATCAAGCAGGGATTGTTCTATTAAAATCATCAGCTTTCGAAAACAGAAATGGCTTACAAAACATTTTGATTGCACAGTTACAGCAAGACACTGGTGTGTCCTTATTCTAGTTCTGTTGTGGATGTCATTAATGATTTAGTTCAATAACTATATAGAGAAAATTATAAGTGAAGACCTCTTCACCAAAGAATTTTGTAATTTTAACAATAATATCAAGATGTTGACAGGGCAGACGCTTTTCAATAACAAATTAATGAGATAGTTTTGGGATAAAACTAGAAGGGAAATTAATTTATCTAAATCTAAGTCGTTTTCTTGACACAAACGATTCTTTGCAACTACAGTAATTGGCCCTCAAAACGTTTTCTACCTTGGCGCGCGTTTGCGGTAAGACCCAAGCAAATTGTGTGATGTGCCAGTTTTTCTGATTTTGAAGAGACTTAATAATTTACTTCAAACAATTTGATAACACTGCTGGGTATATAGCCAAACAATCTGTTTCATCTGAATTTGTAATAGGCTTTGAGACCATGATTTTACACGGTCTTATTTGGTTTTATAAATATTTTTTCTCGAGAGCTTGCATGAACAAAATTATCCATTATGATAATTAAGACGTGTAATTTTGGAACATTCTATAACTACTACTCATTTTTTATTTCTTTCTGTGTTAATTTTAGTAGCAGTAGTAATAATAGTAGTAGTAGTAGTTACAGCAGTAGTATGGTATATTGAACCTTGGGGCGATAATGTACTCATGCTTCGGTTGTACCTGCCAGTACGTGGGTTGTTTTCCAAAATAGAAAAGTAGCTATCATCAAAGAACGGTAACTGAAGAACGTTGTACTTTTGTAAAAGTAATCGTACTAAGATGTGCATTCAATAAATATTTCCGGACGTGCATGAAAGCCAAGCTCTGAGGCTTGAAAACAAATAGTTTAAATACCTTTCAGTGCTCATTTATCACTCACGTAGACAGTACTATAGGTTAGGCCAGTCCTTAATGTTTGCATTATATCCAATCCAGTCTTATGTCTGAGTGATTTTGACCATGCGATCGCAGCATTTATTGGGCTTAACTATGCAAGTAATTTAATGTGACAGCTTTTGATCGGTTTTCTTCTTTTGCTGTCATTAGTAATATAATTTCAAATATAGGGGATGTCGATGCATTGTTCAAGAATTGTGGCATACAAAATTTGGTAGAGAAAACTCTGTCTTTACAAGGATCTGATAACATTAAAATCTTTCTGTTACTTTAAGGGAATTGTAGAATGTGTCATGACAAAGATAGGTACTGAGCCTATGAAAGAAATTTCCTTGTTTTGGATCGATAAAGTAGCATACATGTGTCACTGACGGCCAATGTAAATAATAATGCATATGAATTAAAATGGAGAGCAATTTATTATAAACGAGCAGGACTGACATGATCAAGCACGTGTGGCCTTGAGAATAACTGGGTCAAGCATTTACCCAAGTGGTGCTCGTAATCCGTATGGTATCCTCACTACCAGTAGAGGATATGTACATGCTGATGTGCTGAAGACGAGAAAGGTATGAAAATATGGTCACATTCTTCTTCTTTCAGTTAAACTCTAGGTTGTTTTTCACGGACATACTCCTGGGGGTTTTTTGTGTTTATTTCTCTCGAATATCATCGAGGATAATAACGCACGTACCAACATTTTCATTCCGAAAAGTCGGAAATAACGTAGGTTAAAATTTTTCTTAACATTTAAGAACTAGAACTTTGCAACAGTGCGCATTTCAAAAGTGTATTTAACACAAAGCCAATAACATTTTATGACATATAGGGACCTAGTTCGTTTTCTGTCCTTATTGTACGCCAAACTTCAATATAAAACATAAGCAGTTTAATTTTCACCTATTCTTTCGAGCTGTGCTGAAATTGGAATTTCATGCAACATCATTGTTATTTCTTATCAAACTGAATATAGCATCTACATAAAACAAAAATAAAGATCGCTTTCTAAATTGACAGCGTTTACGTTTCCCTTCATTGTCCTGGAAATTAGTTTATACCTAGACTCTATTGTTCGATACAAAACCCTTAACATCTTTATGGATAGATTACTAAGAAACAATGAAAAATAATTCAAATAGGTTTTGTATTTCTTTATTTCAATTTTCAATAATATATTTCCGTTAATATTAATTTATTTTAAGATGCAGCTTTCAATCTTTGTAATATGAGCTAAATAATAATATCTCTCAAAATGTGATCGAAGATATTTTTTCTGGAATTGCATTGTTATTTAACGACAACGTTGAAATAAATATTCGGATCACATTATATTGTATCATTTTCGGATTATTAGAATTCAAGAACAAAATCATCGACATCAATCTCCTCATCCTCATTATTAACAAAACCAAGGAAAATATTAGATGTAACAATAATATTATTAATATTAATATTAATTGTTTCCTTATGCCTATAATAATAATAATAATAATAATAATAATAATAAAATGTTATTGTTATTTTTATTGGTTTCACAATATCTTAACCTCTTCATAAATTAAATATTTAATACAAAGTGGAAAAAGGTTCATGGATTTCAGAATGAGTATCAAAGAACATAGAAATATAGGCAAATTAAAGAAAACGAAAACGTAAATTGAGAAAGAAACAAACAACAAACTTGGAAATAAATATGTTCATAAGTAAAAATAGTATACTCGAGCATTGTTTAGTTGGGAGCCTCTTTACTTTTTTGCTTTGTTATTTTTTCATCTTGGAATTTATTTTAAAGGAGAGAATGTATCACTTACCTAATTTAAAGTTCGCGTCTTTGTAAATTATGATATAGCGACTGACCATGAAATGCTATTAAAATGGTTAACGTCGAAATATAATACTTATTTTTAATTTTATCTCCACAAAGTTTTATAGCGATTTATCTATAAAGAAAACATAATTTACAAAAGAAAGGAGATTATATTCTTTATCTTTATTCGATGCACCAGGCTTTCTGGCGGCGCCACGAATCGGAAATATGAGCAATAGTTAAGCTTGGTCCCAGTATGATAGAAGATCATAAATATTCGGACAATTTTATAAACGCATTTGTCTGAATTATTTGACACATTGCTTAAATAAATTGTATATTACGGATCTGGAATGTGGAGCATCGATCCTCGAGAAATAAATGTTGTTAATTAAAATTTTGCAAATGAAACCTTTTTGTGGTTTTTACGACAAGCCGTATATATTCAATATCAGTTACTCAAGACACGATAATACACGTGTGGGCATGCACAGCAAGATTTTTCAAGAGATTTTCCACACACAGTTTGCATATAACTCATTCATTCCAGCTAACTTCATTAGAAAATAATATTTGTTTTAATTTAAAAAGCAGACAACTATATTTTACCTGAAAGATAAGCTACAAGAAATTTGGGCCGTTTAAAGTAAATCATTGAAATATGTACCTACCACACTAGAAAGTATGACAAATCTTATCCCATGAAGCAAATTCAACCTTATATTAGACCAAACAATCATCATAATATATCATAAAGATGAAATCTAACTTTTTCGTCGTAAACAAAAAAGAATTCTTTACCAATGTATTACATCGGTATATCTACTTTCAAGGACAAACAAAAGAACAGACGACCTACCTGAAAGATAGATGGATTCATAGATAGATCTATTACTCGGTTTATCTCATCATCTATGAGTCCTTTTGCCTACAAACCTCCTGAACAATCAACTTGTAAATCTATCTTCATTTGCATGTCCGTCATTCTTTTAAGCTAGTTAACCTTCTTACTGGCTTTTAATGCACCATTCCACCTGTCAACTTATCTCTCACGATGTCCTCGAAAATGGGTTAGCACTGTAAGAGTCAATTTCAGCCCTTAACCAGACCCAGATGAAACTGATATAAATGAAATATGCCCCTCTCTCTTCATTAAACATATATTTGGTTTTTTATCAAGTAGAAGTTTAATCAAAGAAAATAATAGTCAATGATGAGACTTATAAGAAATGATTCTTGTTTCGAAACACTGATTAAATGATGTGTATATTTCCATTAGGTTCATATACATAAAAAAATAGCCGAATCTTGATACTTGTTTTGAAACACTGTATAAATGCTATATTTTCATTAGGTTTAGTTGATTACCTTCGACACATAATTTCGTTTCTATGTAAAACGTTTCTCGCAAGTATATGTTTAGCGCAGAATTCATGTCATATTCTTGCCAGAATTGCCCCAGAGAACGCAATATATATGCCTGTTCATTATTGTTTCGCGAATAAATTGTACATAACCGAATGTTGATACGGTGTATAGAGAACAATTTAAAATTTTCCAAACGTCAGCGCCAAAAATGTTTTGTTTATTCATCGTCAGAGGAAGACGTTTAGTTTATGAACAATGCCAGCAAAAATATTCCTTATGATGATAACGGATACTAAAATTTGATATATTTCTAAAACCTTTATGAGAGAGAGAGAGAGAGAGAGAGAGAGAGAGAGAGAGAGAGAGAGAAGACACTAGCCATACACTACAGAGTGTGAGAGACACTAGTTCAACATGTACAACATGGTTTTGTACCTTAATCAACCGCGATTATCATTTGTTATACATATATTGTGAAGAAGTCGAGTGAACTGGCAGTATTTTCTTATTACATTAAATTGGTCTCTATAATGGATGGTATGAAGAAAAAAAAAAAACAAATATTACAGTAAGACAGACTAATACAAATATATATTTTCGAGTGTGCAATGCTCCCCCTACCCGCGTTCTTATCATGAACGTCTTTACTGTGGTATACCCGATAAGAACTCAACATTATGTGGTCATTTTTTTTTTAATACATGGTATTTATCCCTTACGCTCCTATGTATTCCGTGTTTAACATAGTCAGGAAACGGCTCTAGGTTTAGTATTTGTAGAACATCATTCCCTGTTATTGCATTTATTTTCCATAGAAATGTCCAGCTATCTAAAATGGGTGGAAAAGGCCAGAAGAAAATCGGACAATATAGAATTCTTGCATAAAAAGAATTTACATACATTCAAGCAAGTACGCACATACAAGTACTCACATGCAAAGAGTCCAGGGACATCGGGACTTTTTAAAAGAGGTTGTTTACACAAGAATAAGAAGACGTTTCTACCAGTTGTGAGGCCTGCAATCGAACTGTTCGTTTATAATTTGATTTGAGAAAAGAAAATGGAGCAGCTATGATATATCATTTTGCCTCATTTGGACTGTTCATAAACACATATACAACACACATATACATTTTAAGTTATAAGATAAAAGATGACCGGTTTATAACATTAAACACCGAGCAACTGAACGCCGACAAATAAGCAAAAGGTAGACTCCGTACTCTCCATTTTGTTTTTTCTTCAGTAAGGTAATTCGTATTGCTTCTCTCTCTCACACACATGCATACACGCACGCACGCACACACACACACACACACACACATACATACATACATACACCTTAATGTTCACGAGCAAACGATTTGCACTAACCAGCTTCAGAAAAGAGTACAATGATAGACAATAATGAACTAGATAAGCGTAAGCAACCAGTGGAAAAACCAGTAACTAAAAATAAATTAATTTCATATTTAGTTTTAAGCTAATTGAAATCTTTCGCGATGTAAAGGTTTCAATTATTTACCAAACATACGTGACAGGAGAAAGAAAGACATGAATAAGCAAATATTGCATAAAGAACAAAGATAAATCACTCAAGGAAAAAATAAAGGAAAACTTATTTATATCATTCTAAAATAAAAATTACACTTTCTGTGAAGCTCAAATTGCTGATTTATTATTTACTGATGATTGAAAGCAGTCAAGCTCTTTACGTTTACACCACTTGAATTCCTCAAAATCGTGACGGACAAATAAGTGTACATAAATAGCATTTTGTGGGGTTCTTTTGTGTAATATCATATTTCATAAATTTGTAATTGCAGATTTCAAAAGGCATATTATTAAAAAGAAAGCCATTGGCTTAAAATGTCCTTCTCCTTTTACGATAGAATTTTTTAAATATATATGAATATATGGCAGATGATATTAAGTTTTAATGAAAACAATATCTAAATTTTTAATAAAGTGAAGAGTCTCTTGGTTACACATGAGCAATTGATCCATGAATATAAAGCAAGAGAATGTACAACGATGGAGTTAGTGAAAGACGAGGATAAAAAAGAATTTTAAAATGAAAAATTATCAATTAAAATGCGTCAGACATTGTGTAAAAAATTGATAAAATAGGGATAAAAGAGACGGAAGGAACGAAAATAAATACATAAATGAAAAGGAACAAACAAGCAATATTAAATGTGAACGGTGCCTCGTTGTAGAGGCGATGACGCATTATATGGGAAATTGCTGTTTGCCTCTGTCATGACCCATGCAAATGCATGAATTATAGTAATATGTGTGCTTAAGGAAATCGTTTTTACTTTTCAATAAATATATGAACTGCATCTAGAATAGGAATGTTTACTTCATACGAAAGTGTTGTACTACCGCACAAGGAGGTATTTAAATTTAAATTAGCATATGGAGTGAGGGATTGAAACAGTTCGATGCGTTGTTCCAGATAAGAAACACAAGATAATAAGTAGTGATGTGTACTTTCTACATATCCATATTTACCAAGGCGGTGATCTGTATATGTTCTTTGTAAATATATGTTAGTTATGTGAATTGCAATTTGTTCTAAGTCGGGCATGAAGAACTAAAAATTTCCGTTTACCCCAATAAAAGTGTCTGGGAATATAATTGTGGGGAGTATTTAATGTGCTTTTGCAGTTGTTAATGGAGTTTGACGAGTCTGAATAATGTATTGCATTCTCGAATGGTCGAAGGAAGAAACGAGTTGTAAACTAAACAAGATTTGTTATAGCCTGTACAAATTAGAAATTGTTTACATTACGTAAGTTATCCTGAGTAATATCACTAACAGCTGCTTCTCACTTTAAAATTAAAAGGATTAATAAAATAAAAATAGTATTATATTTGACACTGCATAACAGGTAGGGTAAGATTCATAACACTGCAATATAACCCATTTCCTCCATTAATGATTCTTCTCTAACTAATGCATTCAGTTTTATTTTTCCTTTTTATTGTCAGCTGGAGACGGAAATCTAGTCTTGGTAAAGGATACTGCGATGTTATGTATTGTAGTAATTCATAAAATAGGAAACGAATGAATAATAATAATGCAAACATATTACATTTAAATTTTATTCAATGATGATTTCATTAATTTCGTGGCTTGTATGTGTATGAATACATTATTATTTCATACTCTGAAGAGGTTTGTCAAAGTTCCAAGATGCGAATTCATTAAAAACTAAAATAAAGTATGCAAAAAGAATTAAAACAATAAACGATATTTACGATGACCATAGTAAGGAGACGATACACTAAAATCATTATTTCTATCATCATTTCTTATATTTTAGACCACGTTTGTAACATGATGCCGAAAGCTGCTTTGTTTTTGTTGCTATTGTGTTGGTGGTAGTAGTTGTGGGCCGGCTTCCTTGAAATTCTTGTATATTTAACTACATTCGTTCCAAAATTCAGAATGCCTCAAAATGCGATCAAACAAAACAAAAATACAAAATGGCATGCGTTATTTGAATGTCAGGTTTTTTTAAAGAACAGTGGAGTGGGAAAAGACGTATTGTTGTCATACTTTATACTTGAATTGTTTCGCCCATATGGCGAGGGACATAAGGGTAAAGCTAAGAACACGGTTTCATTTTTCGTTTCGTTAAAGAGGTTCGCAAACGAGAACAAATGAAATCTGCATGTGTGTTAGATGGTTTTAAAACGAATCTTCTGTCCAGTTACGCCGATACTGGTTGCTAAGTTTTCTGTTTAAATTATATGTGTGTTACTGTGGACATCTAGCCATTGCGATACAAGTCACAACCATTGTATGTGTTCATTGTCGCAGAAGCGTTAGTTTAGATATAGATAATGATTGACTGTAATAGAGATACAAGGTACAATTGAAGGCTGACAGACTTAAATTTTCTCTTTTATCACATGGTCCACATGCGGCAACCAAAACGCTATTCAAGTAAAAGGTTGTTCACGTATACCATTATATTCTGTACATAATAATTATTGTGTTTTTTGTTGATTTTATTTTTCTCCAGAACACGAGACGGTTCGTGTCACAGATTCGGGGAGAATAGAGGAACACAAGTATACACAAAATAGTACTATCAATTATCACTTTTGTCAGTTTATAATGCATTACGTCTAATGATTGAGGTTATCATCGCAAAAAGAATGAGGAGTAGACAGAAAAACATAATGTGAAAAGACATTTGTATACATTTGAACGCACATTAATACATTACATACAAGTCAGACCATAGTTCGCTTCAATAAGTAGTATTGAAATATAATATTGTAGTACACTTTTATACGACCAGCAGCCAATTTGTCCAGCTTGTAGGTCAATTTGGCTGAAAAGTGTCTGCTTGTAACTTTATTGAGAAGGGTCTATTGAACAAAGCGCATGTACACATTCTACAGTATCAAAATGATAGTTGTTCACGATAGATAGACAGATAGATAGATAGAAAAACAGACAGACGTACAGACAGACAGACAGACAGATAGATAGATGGACGGATAGATAGATAGGCAGAAAGATGCCCTTGAAAATAGCATAGAGTTTGCATAATGTTCACAACGGTACATACACCTATTTGATGTCTTATTTATTAAGTTAACTTGAGCATAAACTCTTTCATATGACCGATTAACCCGATATCCGTTAAAAAAGAAATCAGTTACTGTCCGATCATATTACAGTGTGACACATTTTAGAAACTTATTATTCATGCCTGGCAGCAAAGAAATTTGTGGCTGTGGATTGAATATTCAGTAGCGGCAAATGATGACCTATGTCCTACTACGTTTTGAAAAGGCTTCTTTCAAAGTTGCTGCATTTTGTAAATCATGGCTCTAACATTTCAAATATTCGTAAATATAATATCAATAACAGATAAAACAAATAATCACTTTGCTTAGTTTTCCTACAATCGTACCAGTCTATTTGTGACGAGAAATGCATGCAGTTAAATAAGTTACAAAGAAAGTCTTTTCATTTATATAGTGTACGTACGGATGACTGATGAATCAAGGTGAACTATTGATTTGACTCTTTACCCGGTTACACTTGAACACACCACCTTTACCTCAAAAATATAAAACCGTTAAAATAATAGCATATTATCCATGTCTACGTGGCTCAGAATCCAACACAATCCAGTCTGAGCATTTTTACTAATGACTTCATTTTCCTCTAACCTTGATAGCATTTACTCCAGATAACATATTCCTGTTCATCGGCGTGCTTGGTTTAAGACATTTCAGTTTATCGGAAGTGAATTTACACAAATTATAAATCTACATTAGATGTAAATCCTCCACTTTACGAATAAAATTCTAATAGGATTGTTGAAGAAAAGGGAACGTTTTCAAAGCTCTTACTGATATCCATATCGTACCTATATTATATTTATTATATAGGGTTATCTAACCTATATTATATTATTAATATAGATTTATTTTTGTCATTTGGGTCAATGACATCTTTTAATTTTTTAATTCTGTGGTTGGCCTATACTATAGGAAGAGTACATGTATGTACTTTTCCCTTCAGAAAATCAAGGTTATTGCAAAGTTCACGTCAAAAACTAATTCGGTCAAAGTATGCCACAAACTAGTTGAGTGAAGGTCATGTCAACATCATGTGATCGTAGCTCAATGTCAGTTATTTTTAATTCTTTCACTTTTTGATTTTATATTTTATGGAAATAAAATTATTTTTGGAAACTTAGGTACATGAGAAAAGAAATTCGATGAATTATATTATCTCTTGTATGATTTGAAATCATAAACATTTATACGGAACCCACACTTGAAAAATCAATGGAAATAAAAAGCAATGACATCCACTTATTTCATGAATAACTCTGTTTTCTGTGAATTGCTGTACTCAGATATATGCAATTTAATATCTTTGGAACCTAAATGTTTAATACTTTGAATATTTTCATATTTTTTAGTCTTTATTCATTTTATGACAAAGTAAAGGATGAATTTCAATTTATTTGAGGAACATTTTACACTTTTTTCAATTTTCAGGTGACCCAAACCCTGCAAGACACAAAACGTGCTAAGTCAATGTGACCTTATTCGAATGGAAATACCTTTTTGCAATAGCTGATTTCGACTCCCAGAGGTTCTGACAGATTCTTGCAGATCGTAATTACCAAACAATAGTCCACAGATGCTTGACAGTGGAGGATGTAAATCACATCATTCATTGCTACAAACAGCGGGGATGAAGCCAACAAGAAGAGGTTTGAGTCACTAAAAAAATGTCCATAAGATATTCAGAGGAATGAAGAATCGAAGAGACTGTTCTTGAAAGGAAACACGAGTGGAAATTATCAAACACCTTTACCCATGGCGAGCAGCAGTTTCATCTGCAGTAAACAACAGAAAAGAAAGTGAATGAGCCTCTTGAGAAGGAAGTTCCAGCTATGATCCTCAGCAAGAGAGGAGAATCAGATATGTGCAGAGAGCAGTCTTCTTTACATATGGCCATCTGCCTAGGAAACATGTGGCTTCTGAAAACGATGTTTGATGCTTTATCTGCCTCTAATTTACGATATAATAAGGTCACATGGCTGGAACAACGAACCACGGGACTTACATTCAAGAACACAGTGATGCTAACTGATCTTCCCTTGTCAATCGCTGCAGTCACGTGCAACAAAAATTATCTGATAAGATTATCTGTCCCAAAGCCAAATAATATCGGTTCACATAATTAAACAGTCAAATAATACTTCTTATTTCCTTATATCAAAGTTATTTTGGTAGCACAACAGATCGCTAGTATTTCATGGTTTAAACAGGAATCACTTTTTAGGCAGGTAATGTATGTGGTATGAGAAACATTTGATTTCTACGTTGATAGCATATGATGTGTAACTTCTTCTCAATTAGACTCAACACTCTTTCCAGAAAAGTTCATGTTTCATATCAGGGGCGATATTTTGTCCTCCTTGTTCTAAACTGTGCCTGTTTTGGTGGGATTTGAGCATGTTCTGATATGATTTGCTTGGGAGTTGATTTCGCGGATTGTTTCAAATTTAAATTTTCTTTAAAAAAAATTTATTTTCCTTTTTGTTTCATCATATATTTAATTATTCACTTCTGTTTCTTTTATTATAATCATACATTTAATCATTCATGAGTGTATCACCTTATTAAAACATATATTTAATCATTCACTTGTATATCTCATTATTAAAATATATATTTAATCATTCGCTTCTTTATTACCATGTTATAATCATGTATTTAATTATTCATTTGTTTATCTTCTTATTACAAATTTTTCTTCTTAATCATTCACTTACGTATCTAAGTTTTACAATCGTACATCAAGATCATTCACTTGAGTACCTCCATATTCGTCACTAAAGCTGTAAAAAAAATATTTCATACAGTGTTGAAATCTTTAGTCACCATAGCTGTAAAAGTAATATTTCACACAGTGTAGAAGTCTTTAGTCACTATAGCTGTAAAAGTAATATTTCACACAGCGTAAAAATAATTTTCCACTATAGCTGTAAAAACATAAAATTTCACACAGTGTATTTCTTGGAGCATATACCCTGTAGTTATAGGCTAGTTTTATAGCTACATTTAGAAATCGGACATGTAACATTCTTTAACATTTTCTGGGATATTCACCAGATTCAAACATTGTAAACGTATCATCAAATATTACTCCAACTGGTCAACTATGTTGTTTAGAAAAGCCCAAGGTAGTAAAAAGATTGGCAACGTTGAATTTAATCCACCATCAAATTACTGTTTCTGCATGTGAATAACAGATTGGCAACATAGTTCAATATTTGTGGACTGGTTTAAATTATGTGTTTACAAGTTCATGCTATTTACAAAAGAAGTA
This sequence comes from Megalonaias nervosa, assembly GCA_016617855.1. Taxonomy (NCBI): domain Eukaryota; kingdom Metazoa; phylum Mollusca; class Bivalvia; order Unionida; family Unionidae; genus Megalonaias; species Megalonaias nervosa. The sequence goes on from JAECUM010046129.1 coordinate 30,770, forward strand.
AGTTCAAAACGATCATAATTGTACACCCTTCATATTAATTAATGATCAATGAGATCATCAACTTATATTTGACCAAACAATCGTATCCCCGTCATAAAATTTAACTATAGGCTCATCAAAGCGTATTTAATGTTAGCGTTAAAATAAGAGTTCCTTTAATGGTCTACGACATGTGTAATTATTTTAGGTTCAAGCGCTAAGATGTCGTAGCAAAATAAGGCTGCTGTACATGTGCAAGTGTGATTCTTGAAAATTACTTTCAAATTTATAACACACAGCATAACCTATCCAGGTCCTTATTTCAATTTGTCATACATGGACGCTATGCATAGGAATTGTAGCCTTATAGACTTGCCGGTCCTGTAGTCCAGTGTAAATATTAACATAATAAATATTGAATTTATAAAATTATTTTCGTCACATTAGCGAACTCCAAGAAATTGAAAAATAGAGTGAAGTCGACAAAGGTGTCAAAGCACATGTTTGAGAAAATGCATTAGTGTAAAGTGTACACATAGATTATAATTTCCCAAGTTGTTAAAAATTGTCTTAATAATATGCGTAAAGATTTTCCTATTATTTAAACAGAGACTTTCTAACGCTGCTGCATAATGAAGAATATAGCTTTCTCTAAAACCTTTCAAAACGTTTCAGGACTACACACGGAACAAATCCACAAAACATAATTAAAAATACAATAAAAGAATAGATGATGTCAATTACATGACGACTAATTATCATATAATCACTTTTCTTTGATATTCAAAGAGGAGCAGTATCATTTGGGAATGACTTTCGCAAGCCAGGTGCAATTCTGGTTACGCTCGTACTCGAAATGACCAAATAGTCAACAAAAAATTTAGGTCCAAAGCACTGGGAATTATACAAATTCTACTATATTCTGAATTCATAGCGACGTCATTGTGACATCCACAATGACGTCGCTATGAATTCAGAATATAGTAGAATTTGTATAATTCCCAGTATTTGCATGTATTTGTGTATGGATTCATCTACGTGTGAGAGTGAGAAACTTTACTGCACTAGCGGAAAAATATGGTTTCTCTTCCTCACTTACCTAGGATAAGTATGTCTTGCCTCAATGTTATCCCATAAATTTGTGAACCTTAAGACACAAAAGATACCAATCCTGTTTACGAAAAAATTGTATCATATCCACAAAGATAATTGTATGCAGTGTTTTTCGTTCATTAATAAATTAAGAGTGGTGCAACGAGATTCTGCCGGGATGAGTATTATTTTCGTTCATTAATAAATTAAGAGTGGTGCAACGAGATTCTGCCGGGATGAGTATTATTTTCGCGAATAGCAGAGGAGAGCAATAGACTGAAATAAAGACCAGTTCTAGCATATATTTTCTACTCAATATTCCGAACAGACATTTTGGTATTCCGAAATAGGCTGGTTAAAAAAGGTACACATCATTTCAAGATGTGCTCGGTTCAGCTGACATCTGAGCTTAAGCATTACATTTATTTGTGACGTGTTCATTCTTTTAATTTAGCATATGTGTGCATGCCATGTACAGTCATTAGAATGGAAAACTCCAAGTTTATGTGACTTTCATATAGCATATGTGTGCATGCCATGTACAGTCCTTAGAATGGAAAGCTCCAAGTTTATGTGACTTTCATATAGTCTATGGGTGCATACCTTGTTTTTGAATGAAAAACTCCTAAACGTTAAGTGACTTTTACATACCCCATGGGTGTATGCCATATACCGTCATTTGAATGGAAAACTGATGTAATTGGAACATGTTAAGAGTGCTTGTGATTCCATTGGCTTTCAATCTGAGTACAAGCGCATTCTGCCAAACGCGATCGAAAGCCTTCAAAATATCGCAAGCACACCTCTGATACATCTACTGAGGTACACGGTCTGACAAAATGTATTATAAAGACATGTGAGTTGATTGACTGTAGTATCACATGGTATAGAGCCAGTCTGAATGATTTTAGAGTCACCAGGTTTGAAGCTGGGTTGAACCACTGTAGAGTCACCCGGTGGGTCGATCCACTGTTGAGTCACCCGGTATAAAGCCAGACTGAAATGCAGAGTTAGCATTTGTCTCAGAGGTGGCCAAATACATGTTTGAAGACTAGTCTTTCAAAAATGTTGGTGTAATTTTGAGACATAATATCAACCTGTTGTTTGTTGTTGCTGTTGTTATTTGGGATTTCACGTCATTTCTCAACGCACAACAGGCTATACATGGCGGCCATTACAACTGGTGTAGGAAGAATCCAGGGAAAACCCCTATAAGAACCATCGACCAGTTACAGGCAGCTGTTTCACAGATCCAGACTCGAACCCACGTGGAGGTGAGATGGCAGTGATCGGTAAAGACGAGACCACTCGGACACTGGGGCCCCATCTGTGGTTTGACACTGGATAAATGAGATTATTAGGAGTGGGCCGACATCTGCCTCTTGTCAGAGTCTGAGAAGATTGTTTCTTTAAGAGACTGGTTAAAAACTGAAAAGGGGCACAACGACTCGTTACATAGCTCACGTAAAATGTGAAAAGTCGAAATTTAAATGTAGATTTTACTTAAGTTACGAATTTAATAAATATTGCTAAGATGCTATTGTCGCCTATAAGACTTATTCATCCGATCGATATCTGGTTGACTTTCACAAATATGTTAAAAGCTCAATACAGTATCTAGGTTTTGCCGTTTCTCATAACAATCAACATACTGTAGCGGAGCACTCCCTCGGCTACACTGCCCCGAGTCTCGCTATCTCGGGTTCTTTACAATAGGTCTTATAGTTGGAGTGATACCCCGCTGAATCTGTTTAAGGACTGGCACTCCAGAGTGTGACAGATTTCTACCTCAGCGGGATACCGTCTTATTCCTGGCTTCTTGTGTGTCGCCGACTTGGTCTCAGTCGCCGACTAGGTCGCAGACTTGTCGCAGGGTCGCCGACTGGTCGCAGACTTGTCACTGACTGGGTCCTCTTCTGGTCGCCGACTGGGTTGCAGACTTGTGGCAGGGTCGCCGACAGGTCGCAAACTTGGTCGCAGTCGTTATGCGATCGTGATCGACAGAGAGACGACAGTAGTGCGAAATGAAGAAAGAAGAATTATCCTCAGTCAAAAATCTGTATCACCGCAAGACCTCTGCGTTGCTTGGACGAGCCTTGTAGCTCCGGGCTGTTGGTCGAAGAAAGACCTTGTCCCTAATCTTTTCTGATTCCCTGGCCCGGCTCTCTCCTGTCCAAAATTATGCGACCAAGTGTGCTTGCTCTGGCGGGGTGGTTATACTGCTTCTCTACAGGGGACGTCTTCACACTATACCGCTTCCTAACACACCACCATAGCAGCCACAGTTGGCCCGTATATATACCCAGGCGGAATCACGTGATCCAAAACTAAGACGATAGATGGCACTACAAAGCCCTCCAAGCACTTAATATGACAACATAAACTTTAACGAAACGAAATAGTAAATAATGAAACGAAAATTTGAAGTCCATGGGGTTTCCTCGTTACACAACCCACGCCTCCACTATTATGTGCTTCCACGCACATACGAATAGTCAAGAAAGGAAATAAATAAATAAATAAAATCACTTAAATCACAGTTAAATCACATGAAAACACAATATCAAATAATAACTAAAGGATTAATGTTCAGTATAAATGTCCATCATTATTTCCCTAGGTTATTCGAATTACACATAGGAATGTTCTGAACCCATTTCCTTCACTGTTCCAGATTAGCAAAGTTCACATAGAATCCTTCCAATTTCTTGGGTAGTTTCCTTTGTCTCCTAGGTCGCTCATCACCAGCTGCTCTTGTCTCTCTATCGTCGCTGTTGTTCACTGGGAGAACTTCTGTCATGGTGTCGATGGGGTAAGGCGCCATAAGACTGGTATCCTCACGGTCGTCGTTCCCTTGATCCTTATCCATACATTCGGAAGTCTCAGAGTCCAATTCTCTCGCTCCTTTAGCGACTTCATTACATCCCTGATACCTCTTCATGCGATCCACGTGCACTACGAGGGGCTTCCCATATCTACCGCATTTTTTTAACTCTGTAATTGACGTCACTCAACCTGTCAATGACTTCGTATGGCCCATACCACCATGTCTGTAATTTCGGAGAAATCCCACTTTTTCTTTTCGGCGAAAACAACCAGAGAAGATCGCCTGCCTGAAATCTCTCCCATCTGGTCCTGCTATCATAATAGCGCTTCTGTCGTCGCATGTTGCACTGCAAATTGTCTCTGGCGAAACGATGTTAAATTTCTAATCTTCTTTCCAATGACTGAATCCATTCATGCGAACAACTGTAACGTTGATCAGGTGGTTTTCCAAACACAACATCCAACGGTAAGTCTGCCTCCCTTCCCATCATCATGAAATTGGGAGTAAAACCTGAGGTCTCATGCACTGCGGAGCGGTATGCCATTGCTAAGTATGGGAGGTGCTCGTCCCAGTCTCTTTGTTGTTCTTCGACGAAAGCAGATAGCACGCCCTCTAGCGTTCGGTTCATCCTCGCCACCATGCCGTCGCCTTGCGCATGGTACGGACTGGTCCTAGTTTTCTCGATTCCAAGGAGTCGACACATTTCACGAAAGAGCTCACTCTCGAACTGTCGGCCTTGATCCGTTTGAATCTGTCGTGGCACACCAAAGCGAGTGACGACTTCCTCTACCATCAGTTTTGCGACAACTGTAGCTTCCTGACAAAGCATTGGGAATATCTCAGTCCATTTTGTAAAGTAGTCGGCAATCACGAGAATATAAACGTTTCCATTTTCGGTCTTTGGAAGTGGCCCTAAGATGTCAACAGCTATGCGTTCCATTGGAACCCCTGACGCAATCAGCTGCATTGGAGCTCGCCTTTTCTGTCCTGGTGACTTTCGTTTCGCACAGGCGTCACATCTCTGGCACCACAGTCGCACATCTTTTTGTAGTCTGACCCAATAATACACTTTTCTGATCTTGTCTAGAGTTTTTCTGATGCCAAGGTGCCCTCCACTTCGCGAGTCGTGCGCCATGCGTAGAATTTCATTTCTCTTTTCTCGTGGAACAATAGCTTGACTGTGAATTTCTTCACCGTCGTGCGACTCCCATCTGCGACAGAGTATGGTGTTCTTGATCTCTAGCTGGTCCCACTGACTCCAGAGGCTTTTCACCAGCACGCCATATCTGGCAACTTCTTCCCACGGTGGTCGTTTCTTGCTTTCCACCCAGCTCATCACAATTGCGACATCCTGGTCGGATTTCTAAGCATCGGCGAATTCATCGCTATCACAAGACGTCTGTATCACAGCTACAGGCATATCAGTCGCAACACTCCAATCCTTGTCTGTCGCTGAATCATCGCTGCTTACTTTCGTTTCTTTCTTTTCGGTTTGTGCCTCTACTTGAAAACCGCATTGCCTACATGGGCCTCTAGACAAGGCGTCAGCGTTACGATGCAGTCTTCCTGGACGATGTTGAATCTCAAACTGATACTGCGACAGGACATCGATCCATCTTGCGAGTTGCCCTTCCGGATTCTTGAAATGCAATAACCACTTCAGGGAGCTGTGGTCTGTTCTAATTAAGAAACGTCTTCCGTACAGGTAATGCTTGAAATATTTCACAAAGAATACGACCGCCAACAGCTCTTTTCTCGTCACACAATATCTCCTCTCAACTTTCGTTAGCGATCGACCAGCATATGCTACGACCCTCTCGCATCCGTTGTTAACTTGCGACAGGACAGCTCCAAGTCCACTATCGCTAGCATCTGTGTCAAGAATAAAAGGCTTTCCAGGGTCTGGGAACGCTAATACAGGGCTCGTCGTTAATCGCCTCTTCAACTCATTGAAGAATGACGACTGACAACTCTCAGTCCAGACAAAAGGTCTCCCTTTTTCTGTCAGTCGGTGTAAGCTAGCTGCGATATCGGCAAATCCCTTTATGAATCGTCGGTAGTATGAGCATAGTCCTAAGAAGCTGCGAAGTTCTGTCTGCGACGTTGGATTTCTCCAGTCGACGACGGCGGACACTTTCTCTGGATCTGCACGTACCCCCTCCTTCGACACAATATGTCCCAAGTACTTGACTTCTTTCGCGAACAAACGACATATCTTGGGCTTGAGTTTCAGACCACCTTCCAGCAATCTGTCAAAAACCTGTCGCAGACGATCCAATTCCTCCTCAAATGTGCGTCCAAAGATGATTATGTCGTCGAGGTACACCAAACATATCTGCCACTGCAGTCCCGCAAGAACTGTCTCCATCAGTCTCTCAAAGGTACCGGGTGCATTACAGAGTCCAAACGGCATGACATTAAACTCGTATAAACCTCGCCTAGTCGCAAATGCTGTCTTCGACCGATCTTCTGGCTCCATTTCTACCTGCCAATATCCACTCATGAGGTCTAAAGTCGAGAACCAAGTTACTCCTGATAGCGAGTCAAGCGACTTGTCGATCCGCGGTAGAGGGTATGCGTCTTTAGCAGTCACTTCGTTCAATGCACGGTAGTCGATACAGAACCTCGTTGTGCCATCCTTTTTCTTTACTAAAACCACTGGTGACGACCATGGACCGGAAGATGGCGAAATTATCCCTTTGTTCAACATGTCGTTCACATGCTTCTCAATTTCTTCTCTGGCGTGAATCGGAACTCTTCTCGGGGGTAGTTTTATTGGTCTCGAGCTCCCTGTTTCAATTCTGTGTCGCGCCTTTGTAGTCCTTCCAAGATCAGCATCAGATGCGGCAAAGAGTGACTGGTGGTCGCAGAGAAACCTATCCACCTTTCTTGCCTGTTCTTCAGACAGTGATTCTTTTGATACCTGAGCCAGTTCTTCCAAATGGGTCGGTATTCGAGGCTGCGACCCTTTATTCTGAAGACAATGAACGGTCGCACTCCTATCTAAGTCGACGACATCTCCGACTTATTCTAATACAGCTATGTTTGTCCCAGCATAGAGTGTCTGGTTATCTGCAGTCGCATTCAGTATCCGCACGGGCAAATTCCCTTCCCCGGATCTGACTAAGCAGCAGGAAGGGTGAACCCTACAACTTTTTGCCTGAACCGTTAAGTAAAAATAAATAACAAAAAATAAGGGTCAAAACGATAAACCGAACCTTCTAACTATATTATTACCTTTTAGTTTGAAAAACGAATAATAAATCTTTTGGGTTAGCTCATTTTTGTTACTTCATTTTTGACTTTTTCCTGAGTGCGTTTAGTTTACTCGCGGGTTACTCAATTTTTGTCATTCACCCTTCCTGCTGCTGTAATTAACCAAAGATTTTATCTAGACCTACACGATACCTAGATCTTGGGTCATGTAGATTTATTGTAATAAATCCAAACGGAACAGATTGTGCTTTTGAAAAGAAGTTTTTAAATTTAATCATATCCATATCCCCTGAACACCAAGTATAATAAATATTTTGTAAAGTATAATTATCTACTCCATTAAACATAACCAAAATATTGCAGTTGTCTCTGATCACTTTAGGTATTTGTGTATATCGTTGTGTAACATAAGTCACGTCCGTGTTTTTGTGTCTACCTCGAGAAAATATTCTAGCTGGATTTGTTTGTCTGTCCAACATAACGTCATCGTACACCACTAAATTATTAATAAATCCATTTAGGTCATCTACAGATGGGGCTTCATCAATATCGGTGATAAAGTCAACAACATCATCACTGTCTTCATTCAGCAATTTTGCATTTTCATTAAAATCTTTAAGTACTTCATAACAGTGTTGATCATCTACGGATGGTGCTACTAAATACAATTTACTCCATTTTAACCATCGCATTATTAAATTTAATAATAGTTGTGTTTTACCTGATCCAGATGGGCCTATTATAATCATCCTTATCGAATTTGGTAATGCTGGATGATGCTTCACTGGTTCCTGTTTTCGTGTCGGCGAAAAGTCAATTATATCCATATAATAAATAATATGAGTCTATATTGTGTTCGGTGTAAAATTCCTACACCCACTGCTGAACTAACTACAATAACAACAAAAAATAAACGACGTGCTCTGACGGGCAAATGTGTAAAATGTGGTACGAAGAAATACAAATTTGTTAAAACAAAGACAGGTGGAGATATAACCGCTTTATTAGGAAAATTACCAGGAACTCCGTGGGCTAAATATCCGGGGGAAAAACACTTACCAGGATATAATTATTGTGGTCCTGGAACCCAACTTGATCCGACTTGATAATCAAGATCAACCAAGACCAGGGGAGTATCCAGTAAATAAGATTGATCAAGCGTGTCATGTTCATGATGTTGCGTATAAAAGTAAAGATTTACAACAAAGGCATCTCGCAGATGTAAAATTGATTCATGCATTAAATTCTATACCAAATAAATCTGTTAGAGATAAATTAGCTAGTTTTCTACTAAGATCTGCCATGAAAGGTAAAATAATGCTAGGGGCTGGTAATTAATTATATAAATATTATAATGGAATCCATTTATTATAGCCCAAGAGGATATTGGAGAGGTAAATCAGCTATTACTAAATTATCTGAAGCAGCAAAAGTCTCACATTCTGTTGCTGCAGCGTGGTTAGCACGACAGGCAATATGGCAAATTTATCTACCACCACCTAAAAATATTCAATATGCATATTTTGATGTCAGCGTCCCTAATGAGGTTCATCAAGCAGATATTTTATTTTTACCACACGATACCATTAAAATTGGTAGACGTCAATCACGCACATACAAATACGCATTAACTTTCGTTGATGTTGCAAGTAGATATAAAGAAGCTGAACCATTATCAACAAAGACAGCGTCTGAAGTTTCATCTGCGTTTGAACGAATTTATCAGCGAGGATCTGGACCACAAGGTGGTCTACTATGGCCACAGTTATTACAGGTTGATCCTGGCAAAGAATTTCTCGGTGCAGTATCATCGTTGATGAAGAAATATAACGTTAAAATCAGACGAGGACATACTGAAATTCATCGTGATCAGGCAATTGTTGAACGATTTAATCGAACACTTGCTGAGCGGTAATTTGGATACCAATATGCAAAAGAAATATCTACTAACTTTAAATCTGGTGAGCGATCTCTTGAATGGGTTGCAAGGTTACCAAGTGTGATAGCTGCATTAAATAATGAAATTACTCGTTCAACTTCCATGAAACCTTCTAATGCGATCACAAAAAAATATATACCCCGTAGCAATGACAGACATCAGCCTCAACCAGTATTAGGTAATGTAACTGTAAGATATTTATACGAACCTGGTGAACTTGAAGGTGGTAAAAAAAGAGCAACTGATCCTATCTGGAGCGTGACTACACGTACAATTTCTGGTGTGGTTAGATCCACTGGTAGACCTCCAATTTCCAGATTAGATTCTACCGCACCTCAACGTGGATTTGTACGTGAACAATTACAGGTAATCCCTGAAGACACACAATTACCACCACATACAATTACATAACCAGAACCAGGGCGTCCAGCGCCCCGACGTCGATTACATTCAAGACAGGTCAGCATCACATTATCACGTGTATGACCAAAATCACTATTAATTCTGTCTACGGTAAATTGTCTTGGATTATTATTCGAATATTGCCATAACATATTACAGTTACAACTTGCACAATTATTATTTTGTTGTGTTTTTAGTTTTATAATAAATTCAACATCAATATCAAAGTCACGCTTATTTTTTTTTATCACATTGCTTATAACCAGATAGTTTTTTTTCTTATTACGTCATTGTTAACAGTCTGATCATTATTTTCTCTGAAATTAATAATAACCCTATGTAGTTGAGATATTCTTCTGACCCTAGAAACTGCGAGATAAACTAAATTCGACCATTCGATCCGATCATCTATAATCCAGATATTTGTATCAGAAATAGTTAACCCCTGTGATGAGTGAATAGTTATGGCATATCCTAACGTCCACGGTGAATTATTCATATTCAGCGCATTCTTAACGACATTAATATCTACTAAAACAATATCATTCAAGACGAGATTCTGTACACGGACACTTTCAGTGTCTCCACCAGGAATTTCAACATCAATATTCTGTCGTCGAGTATCTGTTGGGCGATAACATAATGGTACTGGTTGATCTGAAAACTTTTCTTTATGTAACAGAAATAATTTATCCCGTAGTTCATCACGAACTATCTTTCTACTTACAACTATTAAATCAGCAGGTCTCCATAAAGTTAAAAAATCACTCATAGAAGTCTCTGGAATTACTCCTCGCATTATTTCACATTGTACTCTGTCTGGTTGTAGTCTAATTAATCTTTTAAATTCCTTCAGCGGTTCATCAATAGCTCTATGGTCGTCATTTATTTCCTCATAATAATCTACGTTATTCTTCAGCCATTCATGTGGAGATTGTCCAATAAAAGGTGGTGGTTGACCATGATCACCGCACATTATTATAGCAGTATTTTTCGTCAATAGCCATTCAAGAAATGTTTTTAATATTTCTAACGAGACCGTGCATATCTCGACCCATATAATATATTTAGGTATATATTTCTCACCCATTCGCTCATGAGTCCATGTGTCTCCACACCATCTAAAGAAACTATGATAAGTACACGATTTTACTCCTCGTTCTTTTATTTCTCTGGCTAATTTATGTGTCGGAGTCAAAACAATTATATCCGAATTATTATTCATGAATAATTTAATCACACGAGTTGTTTTACCTGAACCACCGCATCCGTTAAGATAAACAGTTTTATGTCTAGCCACAGGATCATATACAGATGGTGCTGATGAATTTGATACCTGATTATTATTTTTTTGATATATTTCCTTAATTTCAACATCGGCAGATTCAGAATAACTAAGTATATTTTCTTGTTTTATTCTCCATGATCCCCATTCACCATTACCAAGTAGCGGTTTTAATAAATCCGTATATTTTTTATTTATATAAAACGAATCGGTGGCGACTCTGACAGCATCACGAGAAAATCTATTTATCATAGACAGTAGATTTATAGAAACATATGCCAACATAGATGATCTTCAATGAGTAAACTGCGGTGAGTCACCATCAAGATAACTCACAATTGTACCTAGTTTGGTTCCGTCTGACAAATAAGCATTACTCCGATTTATAAATATGTTTTTTTCTGTTGTATCAGCTATTATAAAATCGAGTTCAGCATCGTCCATAATTAATCTTGTACAATGTCTTTTATGATCATAGGCTCCTCCTTGAGTGAATTTACCAATTATCTTTCTACCAAGATCTTTTGCAAGTTTTTCATCATGCTCATCTCTGCATTTACGTATATTATTAATAATTTTAATAATATCATCTTCATTAAGATCAGGAAATTCTTTCCTGGCATCATCAATATTAAATCTATTTGGTTCTGGTAACCAAATTTGTTTCTGTGGACTATATGATATAATGGCCTCGCTCACCTGTAAAGATATTAAAATTCCAACATCAAGCATATATCGCAATAGTACTATTGGAACCCAACATTTTTCTGAAAAATGTCTTCCAAACCAAACATAAGTAATCGGATGGAGATTTTCTGCAAACTCGAATGATTCTACATGAGCAAATCCGGTTAAGTCAAAATTTGGTAAATGTCCATTTATCGCAACCCTGGTCATCTCGTGTGATGGATGTCCGAATCTCTTAAAGTATTTAGAACATTCTCCGTATCCAAGAAAACTTCCAGGATAACACGCTACCATATCAACAGATATAACGTCACTATAGTTGTATTTAGTATTCCATAATCCTCCGTGTCCATATTCTACGCAACTTTTATGAATATCTTCAAGAAATTCCGATCGTGTTGGTTTCCAT